>ML103510.1:5176-83622 GCA_003697995.1 Taxidea taxus jeffersonii | reverse complement strand
AAAAAAAAAAAAGATTTTATTTATTTTTGAGAGAGAGAAAGCAAGCACGAACCGAGGGGGGGGGGAATAGAGGGAGAAGCAGACTCCTCGCTGAGCAGGGGGAGCCTAATGCAGAGCTTGATACCAGGAACCTGAGATCATGACCTGGGCCCAAGGGAGATGCTTAACCGACTAAGCCACCCAGGTGTCCCACTCAGTTTCTATCAGACAGTGCTGCTCTAAATCTTCAACTCTTTCAGCTATACCCATCCAGATACTAAAAATCCCTCACAGCCTTTTTCTTCCCAAAGCTTCCCTTCCTTCCTGAGCCTTTGACACTGCTATGGAGGTTTTCTTCCCATCACTAATTCTCCTTAGCCGGTCCCCCTCACCCTTCTCCCACTCCTTCACTGTAAGTGGTCTGCCTGGGCCTCTTTATTCCCTTCCTTTCAGTAGGCATCTCCTCCACTGCTCCAACATCAACTAGTAAGTCTATTTAAATTACTTATTTATAGTTCCAGGCCTGTCCATGAGACAGCTTCACGTGCTGGCACTTTAAAAGTGATACTTCCAAACCACTTCCTCATCTTCCTCTCTAGACTAGTTCTTTGTTTCTAACGTCTTTATTTCTATAATCATCTCTACCATTCCTCAAACTTAAAGCCTTCTAGCCAACTCTACAGTTTAGCCCTTGCTTTTCAATTAGCTGCCATGTCCTGTTCATGGTTTTCCTGTTTTTATTAAGATCTTATTTATTTATTTGGGAGAGAGAGCGAGCGCATGAACAGGGGTGGGGGAGCTTAGGAAGAGGGAAAAGCAGACTCCCCACTAAGCAGGGAGCCTGCTACAGGGCTCAATCTCAGGACCAGGGATCATGACCTGAGCCAAAGGCAGACGCTTAACCAACTGAGCCACCTAGGTACCTTGTTATTTTTCTCCTAAGCCTCTGTCATCACCAAAGATCAAACTCTCATCTTATTTCACCTGAATTATACAAAAGTCACCTCAATTCTCTCATCCATTCTAGCCCCTACTATCAGATTAATGTGCCTAAAGTTCTGAGCATAACAGCCCCACTCTTAACACACCTTCCAAATCTGCCTAACATCTATCACATGAAGGAGAGGTAATATTAGAGTTTTTTGAAAGGTTTTTCAGAATATGTCATAAAAAGGCTCCCCTATAATATGCAGTATTACTGGGAAAGCAGGGGCAGAGAGAACCTACATCTGAGAGAAGAAGAGGACCACATATGCTATGGCTACAGAAAAATGCTGTATCTTCCTGCTAGGGTGGTTTTCAGAGATCAACTTCATTCCTCCGGTTCCCCCGAAACGGAAATTCATGCAGCAGTCTAGGACTAATTGCAGCCATTGATTTAAAATTCAGCAATTAATCACATCCATTCAGTAGAAAGTATACCCAGAACTGTGGGAACTGTCTACCCAAGGACCAGGAACAGAATGGAAAACCAGAGGATAGATGCCACTTCTGTTACCTACTGGGAGGAGGGGAGATGGGGTGGGAAGGAATCCATACACTCACTAAGTATGATCCTTTTCCTGTAGTTAAGCGTTTATTAGATGGTGGTGGGAGGAACCTTAAGTTGGCTAAACTCTGCAAATGAATTAAAAAGTAAAATAGGCTTTTGCAGGGGACTGAAAGTCAAATGCAACTAGCTCCAATCTACTTCCCTGTTTTATTTTCCTTCATAACAGTTAATGTTCAGAGTGGGTACTGGACGCTTATGATTCAGAGGATCCCTGTTTGTAATACATTCTCTGATTATGATGCCCTATCCACTTCAACGCCAGGGGTGAAAACCTTTCCACTGTAAAAGAGAATTCCAGTAAGATTCCCTGACCAGGTGTGATCTCTACCTGCCTCAAAAGTCAGAAAATGTTACGAGCTTTACAATGTGCTCTGTCATATAGTCATTACACATACCATAGTTTTTTGCATCCTATTCCTTTTTTTTTTTAAAGATTTTGTTTATTTATTTGACAGAGAGAGATCACAAATAGGCAGAGAGGCAGGCAGAGAGAGAGGAGGTACAGGCTCCCTGCCGAGCAGAGAGCCCGATGCGGGGCTCGATCCCAGGACCCTGAGATCATGACCTGAGCCGAAGGCAGAGGCTTAACCCACCGAGCCACCCAGGCGCCCCTGCACCCTATTCTTATCTCCCAGAGTAAACCCCGAATACTATATTCAGCTTGTCCAAAGCAGGCAGCAAATGCTTTTAAAATTACTAAATTAGTCTCCTACAATAGAAGATTATTTATTTGAAAAGAAACTGAGCGGGAAGAAAACGCAAATATCTAAGACACATGCAAAGCACTGAACATCATGCCTCGCGACAGTCCCAACCAAGGCAAAAGCATCAGACCCCGTTCTCCGCCTCGAACATAAGACATAAGGGACTTAGCCCTGAGTGCCACTCACTTCCTCGGACAAGGACACACTCAGGGCATGAGGCGCGGAGTTTCACCAGTTGCTCAACCAGACCCAGGGCAAGGCGCTTCCTCTTTCTCCTGCTCCACTGCAGTCAAGACAGTCAAGTCAGTCCCGGCCCCCGGCACCTGCGTCCCGAAACGTCTTCGGGAAACCAGCGCTTCCGGACCTAAGCTCCGGAGGGGAATCGCTCTTTAACCTGATCGCGCGCTGCGCCCGGAGCCGGAGAAACGGGCCGCCCCTGCTCGTTCCCCACACGGGGTTCCTCGGTGTCCACCCGGCCGCGCCCCGCTCCTCATCCTCGAGGACACCAGCTGCGCGGCCCGGGCGGCGACAAAGGGCCGGGCCCTACCCGCGACCGCCCGCGTACACACCGAGTGAGGGGCACCTTCCCCTCTCCCCGAACTCCCCATTACGCACCTACTCTTCCCTTACCGCCGCCACCCGCCGCTCGCAAGGAAAGCTCCTTCCCGAGCAGCCGCTGTTTTGTTTCCGATGTGAAATCGCGGCCTCTAAAGCTGCCCGGCCCAGGCCCCGCCCAAAAAGCTTCGCTGATGTCGTCATTTCCGGCTCTGGCGTCGTTGGCGGTCGGCCGGGGAGGGGCGGGACCTTGGGAAAGAGGGCGGAGCTTCCGGTGGCGCGCGCAGATCGAGGGGCAAACGCTGCACTCCAGCGGCTCCGGGACCTAGACGAACTCGCCCAGAGTGCTAGTGTGTTTGAAATTGCCTGGGATTCGAGACTGCTCGTGAGCTGAGGACCAAAGTTTCTACGTCACCTAGGCCCCGCGTTGCTTCTTCCGGCCTACAAATGATGACATCTTAAATCTAACATTTATCTATTACTACCTATTTGTAATGTTTATCACTGCAAATCAGCTGCACGACGGTCATGAGGACTAATTAAAATTGTAAATATCTGTGCCCTTCCCATCCTACCAAATGAATCAAAAATTATGGTGGGGGGGACGGGAACCTGAGAAACTGCATTTTAAACAAGCATAGCCCAGGATTCTTGGGCTCCAGGTTTAAGATCTTAGATGATACGCTTCCAGAGAGCATAGTATGTGTCTTATTTTTGAAATCCCAAAACCAGAATATCTGGTACACAGTGAATTACGGTCAACGATCACTTAATTTCCGCACCTGCCAGCTTTCCGTCCAAATTGCGGTAAAGACAGTACCAGTAACTAACTTAAGTAAGATAGCACACTCATCAGAAAGCTAAAAGTAAACAATGAATAGTCATGTAAAACCAAAGATGAAGAATGGAGAAATGTTCAAATTCACAGGTAACAGAGAACTGACAATGAAATCAGTGATGCATGGCATCTGGCCAAATGATACCTTTTTCTTTTAAATTCTTCCCCCAAGACAGCCAGCCCCTCATATTCCTGCAGCACCAGTCCCCAGTCCTTCCCTTCTCTCCCTCCCTACCCAATACATGAACAGATTTAAATCGGTTTTACATGCTTCATATTTAAGAACATCAGTAGTTTTTTCCATTAACAGGGAAAAGATAAGTTGGGGGAATAAAAAATGTTGACAGCCCTCTGCAAAGATTTTTAAAGCGCTCATTTTCCCTTTTCTCCTTAAATTTCACAAGGGTTAAGATTTTTTTCCTATTTGTTCACTTCTATATTACAAGTGCTGAGAACAGTGTCTAGCACATAGAAAAGTTAAATACATTTATCAAACATGCATAGCTAAATCCCATCTATTTGTGAACTGGCTCAATCTCTTTGAATACAACCTGGTAACAGGAGTAGAGAGTCTTAAAAATGCTGGTCAACTATTTTTAGACACAATCTCAATACAAAATATTTGTGCAAAGGTGTTCATAAAGTATTTATAGCAAAAATTGGACAGCTAAAATCCTACAATAAATTACCGTTCATCCAGTTCACAGAATGTTATTAAAATTGTTTATGAAGATGTAACATTCTTAGTCTGTTAAAAAGACTGTATGTATGTATACCTATGTCAAAACACATTCCTGCAAAAAGTAAACAAAAAGGTGATAGAGTCATAAAAAAGCAACCAGTGACTTTAAGTCACTGGACTACAGATAGCTTTTCCACCAGTTTTTGCTATTTCTTCTCTTCTTAGAAATTCAAACACCTTTGGGGCATCTGTGGAGCAGGCAACTCTCTTGATCTCCAGGTCATGAGTTTGAGCCCCATGTTGGGAGAAGAAATTGAGTAAATCTTTTTTTTTTTTTTTTTAGATTTTGTTTATTTTAGAGAGGGTGGGGAGGAGCAGAGGGATTCTCTAGCAAAATCTCAAGCATAAATTGGAATCTGGACTCCAAAGCAGGACTGATCTCAGGACCCTGAGCTCATGACATGAGCCAAGATCATTAGTCAGTTGCTTAACCAACTGAGCCACCCGGGCACCCCATAAATAAATCTTAAAAGAAAAAAGTTAAAAATTTTCTAATTAAAATAAATACAAATACCCAGGATTTGCTGAGGAAGAGCCAGCAAAGACATTGGGAAAGACATAGAGTAAGACCAGGGCAAAAGTAATATACTAGACACCAAATAGCAAATGCCCATGGTGTTAAGAGATAGGGTAGAGCCTCTCACAAGGTCACAGAGTCTACTTTAGGCCATCACCGGTCATCAGTGGAATGGTGATACAAACATTTGAGACTAGAGGCATTTGGAAGGCACATGTAACTATAAGCTACTCTTTGTGGTATCTCAATAAAGTAGTGGAAAACAGATAGGATCCAAGGTTAAGTTCTTGTGTTCTTTAGTCCTGACTGAACAATGAAGTTAAGAAAATACTTGAGCAAGGATCAAGAAACTGAAAGTTAGAAATCAGAGCCAGTGGAGTGGGGAGGTCTTCTGGATAGGATGGATGGAGCTATCATTAACTATAGAAAGCAAAGTATTAAGATGCATGTCACCATAAAGTGGAAAGCTAGAACTGCAGAATATGCCTAATACTTTTTTTTTCTTTTTAAAAAGATTTTATTTATCCATTTGTCAGAGAGGAAGCAAGCACAAACAGGGGGAGCAGCAGAGGGAAAAGCAGGCCCCACAATAAGCAAGGAGCCTGGTGTGGGACCTGATTCCAACACCTAAACGGAAGGCAGATACCCAACCTACTGAGCCACCCAGGCATTCTACCTAATGACATTTTTAAAGTTAAGGTTTTGTTAAACTTAAGACTTAGTTGCTGGGGGGTGGGGTGGGCGGGAATCAAAGGACTTTTACTCATTCGGCGAATATTTTTTCTACAACCACTATATAGCTCTGGAGGTTCAAAAATAAAAGCTGGAATGTGTGTGGGAAGGAGCTGGAGTTCAGTAAAAGAATGCAAAGTACACCACTCAAGGTCCAAAATATGTGTAGTGGTGCATTTTTATCTTCCCAAAAGTGTTTGGAACTTGGGAGCAGGAATGGAGAAACAAAACAAAATAAATGGTGGCAAAAGCCAATACTAAGTGGTGAAAGATGAAGCAGATGGGAAATCCAGAGTTGCCAGACCTGTTAGAACCACTTGCAGGGGAGAGACGCTGTCAGAGACTAAGGCTAGCGTAGTCACTAATCACTAGTATGTCAAGTTGAGACCTGGTCAATCAGAGAACCAAGGCCAGTTATTTACACTTGATTCCTAACCAATGCAACTCAACACCTCCCACGTAAAAGCAGTCTACCTTCTTTTATTATTTTTTTATAGATTTTATTTATTTGACAGAGATCAGAGATCACAAGTAGGCAGAAAGGCAGGCAGAGAAAGGGGGAGGGAAGCAGGCTCCCTGCTGAGCAGAGAGCCCAATGTGGGGCTTGATCCCAGGACCCTGGGATCATGACCTGAGCCAAAGGCAGTGGCTTAACCCACTGAGCCACCCAGGCACCCCAGTCTACCTTCTTTTAAACTCTGCCTACCTTTGGGCTTGAACTCAGGAGCCTGAGACTAAGAGTCACAGACTCTATCAACCGATGCCCCTGCCTTTATTTATAAATAAAGTCACTGCCATTTCTTATAGAATAAATAATTGAACTATGACAATAAATACTGTCATCAGAGCTTGGTGCTTGGCCGCAATCTTATTGGCTTTCACTTCATTCTTATTCTTTGCAAGGATTCTCTTAGACTTGGACTTGATTAAGGGTTAGTTATCTTGTATTTTTAGCTTTCAGTTCTGCTTGTCAATATTTTATTATATTCTAATTTCCTCCTTAACCACAAACTTGGGCCCCCCTTTCTAAAAAATGTGCCTCAATAAAACACTTGAAAATGAAACTTCTATAGCTTTCTATAGTAACAATTACTAACAATCCAATCTCTATAGTAATAATTCAATCTATTCGGTAGGGTGTACTTCCTAGTATTTAATTGACAGTAAAGAAATGAACCTTCAGTTTTTGGATTCTACAATGTAAAGTGTTCACTGGTTTTTCCTTTTGTTATTAAAAAAAAAACAAGAAAAATAGTTGTTTAGCACTATTTTTAAATTCACACCTAATAATTTTTGCTTCAATGAAGATTTACTAAAAGTGCTTCCCATGAGATTTTATAAACAAGCAGTTCCCTCTCCCCTTGGGTTGATACCATCTAGACCAGACCTGTCCAATAACAGCTTTCTGAAACCATAATAATTTTTTCTTAAGATTTTTAAGTAATCTCTATACCCAATGTGGGATTTGAACTTACAATCCTGAAGTAGTAGATGAAGAGTCACATGCTCTACCAACTGAGCCAGCCAGGTGCCCCAAACACAATTATGTTCTATAATCTACAATGTCCATATAGTATTGCTAGACACTGGCTATATATGGTTATAGAACACCTGAACTTCATTGCAATAAAAAAACTGGATTTTCTTAGTCACATGATTTCCAAACATTTGAAATACGCTCATGTGTTTGAAGAACTGAATTTCAAAATTACTTAACAAACTTAAAACCTTGAGGAGCACAGATCTAGACCACGAATTAGAATCCAATATATATATATATACACGTGCCTCCAGACATCCACCTGTCAAAACACTGTAGTAGTGTTGATTTGAGTAGATAAATGTGACCTCTAAGTTCCCTTTTAAGTACTACTACCTCTGTTGAGAATCTTCCTACTGTCCCTTCCTTCTTGACTGTCATATTAGCACAATCAAGTTTGGCGGTTGGTAGAGTACTTTATGTCTATTAGTATTCTCTCATTATTATTCCTCCACCATCATTAGACTACCAGAGCTATTAGAGGAATGTTGTCTTATGTCTATCCCTCTACCTACCATTTAACATGAATGCAACATATTAAGTGCTTCAATGGCTAAATAAAAGCTACACAAGAAAACATACTACCTGTTAACAATTCAGCTACCACTCTGGGCATGAGAAGCTAGATCATAAATCCAACTATGGGATGTGGCACAGTGGGCATACATGGGAGTGTCATTTAATGAAAACAACGTGGCTTGGAAAGAATTTTCATTTACTTTTGCTTATAGAAATTATTTTTCATTCCTGGGGATTTAGATTGCTATTCCTAATTTGGCCTTCGTATGAGGCAAGTGGTAAAATTAAAGGCAAAGATCCTATCAAATAAAGATGAAAATGTAGGGGTGCCTGGGTGGCTCAGTGGGTTAAAGCCTCTACCTTCAGCTCAGGTCATGATCCCAGGTTCCTGAGATCGAGCCCCACATCAGGCTCTCCTCTGGGCAGGGAGCCAGCTTCCTTTCCTCTCTCTCTGCCTGCCTCTCTGCCTACTTGGGATCTCTGTCAAATAAATAAAATCTTAAAAAAAAAAAAGGATGAAAATGTAAGCACTCATGCAAACAAAATCATTTCAATAATTCAACATCATCAGGGGCACCTGGGTAGCTCAGTCATTAAGCGGCTGCCTTTGGCTCAGGTCATGACCCCAGGGTCCTGGGATCAAGCCCCACATCCGGCTCCCTGCGGCTCCCTGCTCAGCGGGAAGCCTGCTTCTTTCTCTCCCATTCCCCTTGCTTGCATTACCTCTCTTGCTGTCTCTGTGTCAAATAAATAAGTAAAACCTAAAAAAAAAATTCAGTATTATCACATTTCAAAAAAAAATCTACCATTTATCAAAACATTGTAAGCTTACTTTGGTGTATAGTATGAATGCTATTGTAATAGTTCCTGGGTTTGAAATATATGAATTTCCCAGTTTTCTTCCTGACACCCAGACTGACTGTTTCTTTGCCTATTTGGGATTCTTTCTCATACCCTTATATCTGGGACATTCAGACATCAATTTCACCATCTTTTGCTGAGCAATATAGGACTTCTCAATATCGGACTGTTAAAAGAAGGCTGAAATATGACCTGAAAATATCCATAACCATTTTGACATAAAACCTTTCAGCACTTTTTGGGTTAAAAGTGGAAACATTTATAAAGCTCATCAGAAAAAGGGTAAATAAGCCTCATATACACACTACTTATTAACATTATTACTTCTTTACTTCATATCTAAGAAGAAAATGTTAGTTCAATTTGACTTTTAAGCAGTTTTTCCATTTGTCCACTGTATCTAGCATTTGTCCCTGATTAGTACCTGAAACAGCACTCCACAAAATCATCACTTGCCTCTACCTCATACAGAAGTGCTATGGTAAGATCCAGAATTAGTAAAAACAGAGTTCTCTAAGGAGAAAATGGCTCTGGTACTGGCTGGGAATAAAGCCTGGAATATTAGAGCTGTTCTTCGGCACCTTTTTTGGAGGACTGCCGTATATTCATGAACATATATATGTATCTATGTCTCGAAAAGTGTTCTTCTCTTTATAATCTACTTAAAAAAGAAAATTAAGCCACATTTGTGTAGTATGTTAGGATAAAATACTACAGGTTCCCCTGGCTTTTCAGAAGTTACTCCATTTTTATGAAAAACCTACAGTAGCACCTGGTTTTGCTAACCAAAAGAAAATCTGAAGAGGATTTTCACTTTTACGAAAAGGAAGGGAAAATACAGCGAAAACAGCTTGTCTTGCAGCAAGCCCTTATAAAAGCAGCACACAGCCCATGCATGCACCTAGGGGTGCCAGCAAGTCCCTTCCCAAGGACTGCACTCAGCATCAAGCCACCACAGCTTTGAACTAGGTCTGTGAGCATCTGTGCTTTATCTGGATTTATTTCATGCATCTATTAGCAAGATGTATTCTAAGGTACCAGGTAATCTGGGAGAGATTATTTTTTTGGTGAGGGAGCACTCAAACAAGATTTCCATATAAATTAATGGTTATTGCTGCTTTGCTTTATGCCATTTCGGCTTTCAAAACGTTTCACAGGGACACTCAACTTTTGGGATAGCACAGGAAACCTGTACTGAGTACATATGTTCAACTGCTAATCGAAGTGTAGTCAGTGCTTGGATCAGTTAGCAACTGGCTTCGCCGGAAGCTGGTGAGCAATGCAAAACATCCAGCCCCACCTTATCCCTCCCAAATCAGTCTACATTTAACGAGATCCCCCAGGTGATTCAGGTATACAACAAAGTTTGAGAGGAACTTCAACTTATCCTTCCTCCTGTCAACAAATGTACATATTTAAAATTATAAGGTCAAATGAGAAAAAAGTGTATTGATTTTCTAACTGCCAGATCAAGAATGATTCTCAAGGGCCACCTGACTGGCTCAGTCGGTTAACTGGGCTCATGTCCTGATCTTAGGGTCCTTGGATCGAGTCCCATGCTCAGCAGGGTATCTGCTTCTCCCTCTCCTTCAACCCCTCCCTCTGCTCCTGCTCTCTCAAATAAAATCTTAGAGGGAAAAAAAAAAAAGGCAATGATTCTCAAGACTTTCATACAATTTTTTAACAACTGGAATGAGCAATATAGATTAAGATTTCCAAACTGAATTTAATCTATGGGCAAACGGTAAAGACAACCCAGAAAGCTCAAGCCATTTATTGAAACTTTCTTATGTATATTCTCCCAGATGTTAGAATATGCCAGTTTATGTATGTCCAGTTCATTATATGCAAATCTGAAAACAGGAAAGTTGAAAACCTTAGAACTTTAAGCTTGGTAGCAAAACCGGTCTTGAGCAGATATGAAACTATTATAAATGGTCTTTAATCCAAGGGCTCTGATGATTCCTGTTCTGATGCAGAAATGTTAAGGCAGGGGACGCCTGGGTGGCTCAGTTGGTTAAGCGACTGCCTTCGGCTCAGGTCATGATCCCAGCGTCCTGGGATCAAGTCCCACATCAGGCTCCTTGCTCAGCAGGGAGCCTGCTTCTCCCTCTGCCTCTGCCTGCCTGTGCTCGCTTGCTCTCTCGCTCTACCAAATAAATAAATAAAAATCTTTAAAAAAAAAAAAAGAAATGTTAAGGCAGGAAATTTTGGATCTAGACACAAATCTCACTGGAGGTGTGATGCCGTATATGTTATGTGCCCTCAAGACTTCCAGGTAAGGGTCCTTTAAGATACATACAGTAAAGAGCTGGAGAAGACAAATACAAGTACCTGAATAAACCTTCACGCTAATGTTGGCTAAAAAAAACAAAAACAAGAACAAAAAACCTAATATGAGGGGCGCCTGGGTGGCTCAGTGGGTTAAAGCCACTGCCTTCGGCTCAGGTCATGATCCCAGGGTCGTGGGATTAGCCCCGCATCAGGCTCTCCGCTCTGCGGACAGTCTGCTTCCTCCTCTCTCTCTCTCTGCCTCTCTGCCTACTTGTGATCTCTGTCTATCAGATTAATTAATTAATTAATTAATTTTAAAAAACCCTAATATGATGCCTTAGAAGCAGTAATACAGTAAGATAGGAGTAATAAATCGCTTGAACTTGAATTGTGAAGCTTGGTGGGGGAAGGGGGTGTCAATTCGTGAAAAGGCTAGTAAATGAATTTACAGATGGCAAGGAGCATGAACTTTCTGAAATTTTCCCGAGACCAGAACTTAAAAATGACAGAATACTAAAAGAGGGTATTCTCCACAAATGTATGATTAACCCAAAGTAAGGTAAATGGCCCTTTTTGACCTTAGTTACTAATACTCATAAGTATCAAGTCCATCAAAAATTAAGCCCATATCTTCAAGTTATGTTTCTAGTATGCCGCACAATTCCAACATGATGCCATTTATTTAACAAGACTCGGAAAGAATGGGTCCCCAAGATCAAATATATACAGTTTTAATATTGGAAATATTTACATAATGGAACCACCTCATGGTCCAATGTTAAGAACAGTGTTTCAAATTCCTTTTAAAGATGTAAAAAAAAATCTGGTAACTCAAGCTCAGTTATACTTTTTAACAATTCCACCGCCCCCCCCCCCAATTTTGTCTTTCTTTTAAATAAATACTCAGACATGGGCATAACTGCACCTAATTTACGTTAAGAACTGCTTAAAACCTGTTACATTTTTGGGTAATTTTGCTCCCTGGTGAAATTCTGTTCTACAATAAAGAAAGCCCCATGTATGTCTCTAAGACATTTTTAAACATTGATGAGCAGAGGTAAAAGGTTGTGTGCGTGCATTTACATCACTTACACTCATGAGATATAAACCCTTTAAAAACAAAAAATTAGTGGTAACTGCCTTAAATGATTTACTTTATCCTTAAAAATAAGATGTAACTTTGCAAATTGCCATTCTGAATTCCTATTGTAGTTTTTCAAACTTTCCTAGTCTGTATTACCTAACTTTACCTTTTGTTTTTTAAAAATGATTTTTTTCATTTATGCTTTCCAGATTAGGGTGTTTTTTTCTTTTTAAACAAAGGAGTACACCAAAATAAAGCTAAGGACCAATTAGTGCAAAAATACATCTAATAAGGCTCTCCAGAATCTAAGGATCTGCCTCATTTCTGAACAATGAAATTAAGGGGGAAATCATTATGATTCACACTCCCTTAAAAAAGAGAAGCTGAAGCAGCCAGCTATCAACAGGGAAGCCCCATTCCATTCACCACACTATTGCTTGCCACAAGAGAATACCATGCTCTGGGAGACTAATAACCTAATTATCCCAGACATTTAGGTTGGCACAACACCATGTTTCCTTTACGATTCTACTCTTCAATAAGGAAATGTTTAAGGGAGCCCTCAAGAAAACTAGGGATAAGACATTTATACATACATTCACACGAACACATTCATACAGAGATACAGTGGGAATGGATTGTCTGCTAATCTTCGCACTCTAATTTTAAATTCCACGCCTTCAGGAGGGCTTGCCATTTTTGATCAAGGGGTGGGAAGGGTAATAGGTATGATCGATATTCTTTCAATTAAAATTATTCATACAGGTTCCTATACAGTACAGTTCAACATTAAGTGCAATTCTGCAAAAGAATTGGGGAGTCATTTTAATATTTACAAGAAATAAATCAGCAGAACAAGATTATATCAGATAGGCTGTGTACAGTAGCTGCGGCTTATAAAACATACCAGTAATTTGTACCTGGTGAGTATAAAGAAAACCAAGGCAGGATTCAGATGTCTTTACAACCAAGGGAGTACACAGGGCATCAACAAATTAGAGGACAAAAAAAATTCACATTTTCTACATTAAAAAAAAAAAATTACAGATCTCACAAATGTCTTTGAAGACAAAGAAAAAGCCAAAGTCCTCTGAAGGGCGGGAAAGAAGAAGAAATCTGAAACGGAACTCTAAATGTAAAAAGAGTTTTACTTCACAAGACCAATTTTCTTGGCTTCTGTTTCATATATCAATAATCTCCACATTTTGACTATAAAAACTTCTGCTTCTTCATCAAGTACCTAGAAAAGAAAAAGAAAAAAATTAAAAAACCCAGTAACATATGTAAGATAAGCAATCATCAGCATCTCCCAATAGTGACTGGTACTTTATCACTTTTTGTTGCTGATTTTATTTATTTGGGAGCCTGGGTGGCTCAGTTGGTTAAGCAGCTGCCTTCGGCTCAGGTCATGATCCCAGCGTCCTGGGATCGAGTCCCACATCGGCTCCTTGCTTGGCAGGGAGCCTGCTCTTCCCTCTGCCTCTGCCTGCCACTCTGTCTGTGCTCGCTCACTCTCTCCCTAACAAATAAATAAATAAAATCTTAAAAAAAAAAAAAAGATTTTATTTATTTGTCAGAGACAGAGACCGAGCCCAAGCAAGGTGAGTGGCAGGCAGAGGGAGAAGCAGGCTCCACACTGAACAAGCACTGATGCGGGAGGATCATGACCTGAGCCAAAGGTCATGCTTACTGACCCACTGAGCCACCCAAACACCTTGTGACTGGTATTTTAAAAGGCTTTATACATTAACAATCATTTACTTTCAATAAAATGACTTGAAAGAAATTGGTCTAGTGTGAGAAATGTATTTAGTAAACAGAAATTACAAAAAAGGATTGGGGGATGGGGGAGAATGCATTCAGCTAAATTCCACGGCTTACTAAACACTGACACCAAAATATTTTATACAACTTTTACTCTTTTAATTTTATAAATACATGTATACATATATTGAAAAACTATTTCCTAAAGAAAGCACGTTATAAAAAACATACTAATTTAGGCAGAAGTAGTTATACAGCTGCATAATTATTTGAGAGTACCTTATCTACCCCCAAAACAGCCTTAAAATTTTAACACTTATCAAGTCCTTATTACGTACATGACATTGAATTAAATATTAAATGAGAATATATGTAAAGCATTTAACATTAATCTAGGATACAGTAAATACAGTATGTCAACACTGTCATCACCAAAAAGGACATAAGGCTATTGAATAAATAAATGGTCTTCTCCCCTTGAGAAACTGGTAAATCATCTTCCTATCTACTTATGAGATAGGGTAATTGTATCGTCCCCCTACTCCTGCCCTCACACTACATGTAGATTTGGGCCTCTATACCAGGGTTACAGTGAGGTAAAATGGAACAGTATGTTTCCTTCTACAGGAGACAGCTATGACTGAGCTTCAGGGTATCGCTGCTGTGATGGAATGTGGCCTACTGTTGCCAGGTCTCTGGAGCAGCAGATTAAGTTAGGAGGTAAGCAAACCAGGGGCGCTTGGGTGGCTCAATCAGTTGGTTAAGCATCTGCCTTGGGCTCAGCTCACGATCCCAGGGTCCTGGGATTGAGCTCTGCATGGGGCTTGCTGTTCAGCCGGGAGCCTGATTCTTCCTCTCCCTCTGCTTGTGCTCCCTCTCTCTCAAATGAATAAATAAAATCTTAAAAAAAAAAAAAAAAAATTTTAAGCAAACCAGATCTTTAGGCAGACCACATGGGTTCAAATGCCACGTCTACCTCTTATTAGATATGTATTCTTGGCTGAGTCACTTAGCCACAGTGAACCTCAGTTCTCTCACCTGTAGAATGGAGGAAATATTAACTACATGATACTGTGGGAATTAAGAGTTAATAGGTACAAGGTGTTTTGGAGAGTGTCTGGTACCTAAGTGATCAGTAAGTACCTAAAAGAAGCCAGAAATCTGAGGTTTTTTTGGTTTGGTTTTTTTTGAGAAATTTCCCTAAAATTTCTCAACAATGACAAATAATTAAAAAACTTTTACTCAGACTCCTATGAGCCAGACTTGAGCAGCAATTTGAGAGAACTATGCTGCAACCTTGGAAATCATACACACATACACTAGGCACAAAAAACAACTAGTTAATTCATGTAAAATGAGGAAACGTACAGTTTGAAAAATCAGATCTTTTTTAAAGAAAAAGTCAGATTTTTAACAAGAGCAAAGTACTACTTGAGCTAAAAATTCAATCTCATTTATCCAAATAAAGAAATATTTAGAGGGCGAGCTTTTTTGTCAGAACTGTTTTCTTCCCACTCTGATCAACAATGAGCCAGAAAATTAAAACAATATAAGTAATTAATGAGTAAAGCATCTAATTATACTCCAAATATCAAAATATTTTAACAGATCAAAATGGATTAATGGTAATACATGACACTTTCACTGACAGAAATTGCAACTTGGCCAAAGCCAAATACTAGAACACTGAGGGTTTTTTTGTTTGTTTGTTTTAAATTCCTTAACTCAAGCCCAACTATAAAACCCTCCCTTGACCCAGAGATACTCTTCTAAAGAGATGGGAAGGTCAGGGAAGTGCAAATTCTACCCCCAAGGACCAGGATCTATTCACATTTCTTCTTTCATCTGAGGCTCAGCAGCGTGAAGCCAACAAACTTTTCACAAATTATCAGAAATTCTAAAAAAGAGCTGCATCAGCCCGGCTGGACAGCAGAAAACTAATGTCACCTGGCTTTAGACATCATATAGTGCCTGGACACAAGAGAGCTCAACCCTGGAGCTCCCTCTGGTTAGGCACCCCACTACGCCCCTCCCTGACAACTCTGCAGTGGGGAATGCAAGCTCTCCCAGGCACTTGTCATCTTATGACATGCTTGCTGTTTCTTCTGACTCATCTTCCCTCTGCTGCCTTCCCACTCTGCCCTCCATTACTCTTTATACTAACCACCCTCAACTTCTTTAATCAGTTTTTTCATCTATTTACCTGAACTGAAAACTTGTTGTGTCCCTAAAAGACCCTGAGACACTGTAGCCTACTCAGGAAGTTCCTTACTTTCAAAGCCTTCATGAACTCACAAGGGAGGGGAAACTGCTGGATCCTTCCTATTTCTCTTTGTGAACCGTATCTTCATTAAGATTCATGAGCTCTCATGACACTCCCCTTCCACTCCAACAGCAGCTATCTAGCAAATACCTAGTCTTTCATGGACAGTAGGTGAGCTCTTGGGCTGCTGACTACCATATTTCTCTTCAATCCCTGTCCAACACATGGAAGTTTCTTTCTATGTGCACGACCCAGGCAGAAAGTTTATTATAGTCTTAATGACATCAGCTCTACCCCAGAAACTTTCTCCCATGGCTAAATATGCACCCCACCATCATCTGGACCAATCCACCACTTGTTCTTAAAAGTTCTACTCTCTCACTATAACCACTCTTTCGAACACACCTCCCAACCAGCCCGAGTCACGTAACCGCTGGCTCTATTCCGATGTTACTGCCTTCTTTTCCTAACTTGGAGCTCAATACATTCAACTACTCTCACCTCTACAGTCAATTCTCTTCCTTCTTCCTTTACTCACAAAATCACATTAGATAAATGCAACCACTGACTCAACTCTAATATCCAAATTAAACGCAATTGGGGATTTGATGTTTACTTTGTCCAAGTGACAAAGTTACACAAGTCTCTTCAAGTCTCAGTTTAGATGGTAATTCCTGTGATGCTTTTCCTAACTGCCCTCCCTACCATTAGGTGCTCCATCTCGTCTGCCCTCTACATCTTTTTTACATATCCCCATGACTGCAAGTACATTACAAAACCAGTATTAGTACACCTGTCTCCCTGCTACTTCTTTAACGGCAGATGTTCCACCTTTTCATGCTTCTGGCGCATTGTTCAACCCAGTAAGCACTTAATTAATGTTTTCTAAATGTATGAATAGATTGAGGATTTGTATTTATACATACAGACACCAAAGGCAGAATGAGAGTGTTAATGTTGTCTAAAGACATCCTAATGTGAGTGCTTTTAACCTCTTTTAATGCAGATTCATATCTTAATTTGGGCTTCTAAAAAGAAAGATTCCGGAACCAACACGGGTAAAAAACCAAATACAGGTAAGTTTAATTTGTTTACAGATATTAATCAGAATATTAGTAACAGTAAATTTCTGGAAGGCAGCTATGCTCACCACTATACCACCAATGCCCGCCGTAACAGTAAATTTCTGACTTACCATGGCAACATCATCTAAAATGCTCTGAGGTGAACTATGAGCCATAACCTAAAAGAAACAAATAAGTGTCATTTTCAAAATAAATAAAAAGTCAGCAATATAGCCAAAAAAGTTTAAAGTACCCTCAAACTAATATGGGAACTTCTTGTGGCTGAAGAAACTTTCTGTAAATTTCTTAATTTCCAGAATCCTACTCTCTTCAATGGAAGTTTAAACCACCTGGGATCTTAATCACTGTACTATGTGCTCTAATTCAAATCCAGAGCTACAAATTCCAATGCTACAATAATTACAAGTGGAAAGGGCAGACCAAATTTGCTATTCCTAACATTAAAAAGAGCAGTAGTGGTGGAAAAATAAGCATTTCCTTAAAATGCAATTAGTTATTCCTTTACAGATATACAGTGCTTCTACTATTCTGTGTTATTAAAGATAAGACTTTGCCTTCAGGAGACAATGGAAGGATGTGGTATACCTCAGTGATTAAGAGCACAGACTTAGCTCTTACTTATTATATGACTATGGTCAAGACCCAATCTCCCCCACGGGCCTCAATTTCTACATGTGTAAAATGGGGATAATAATAGTAATTTACACTTGCTATGGTTGTTGGGAGTTTAAAGAACTTAAGATTCTATAAAACGCTTAACACAGTACCTCCCAAGAACAAAGCCTGGGCCACAGCAAATTAATCAATAAAAATGACTATTATTATGCTATAAAGGAAACTATTCTGCTCCTCTTCCAAAGGATGGATGACTGACAAATTCATGAGATAGGCTATCAGCTGTCACCACAAAAACCCCTTTAACTGTATTTCAGCAGCATTCTAATCATTAAGACACAGGGTAGCAATGCATTCTCAGAGGCAGGGAGAGAGCAAAACTGGCAGCAGGCAGCAATCTGTCCTCCTTGACCCTCTGAGATGAAAGCATATGGCGTAGGGGTCTTAAAGTAGAGGAGTTAAGTAGCCATGAAATCTCTTAAGAAATGAGAGTAAACTACCACAGACTTGGCTTTGCAAAATCTTTTATTTTAGAAAGTGTCTAATATTTTAAAAATATAAAACAAATGTTGGAGATGAAGGGAGAAAAAGACTAACCTTAGAACAAACAAAATCAACTAATGTAGCTTCTTCTTCACCTATGTATTCTATAATTTTCTTATTAATCCATGGTCTAATCCGTCGTTCCATCAATATCTGCAAAATAATGCAGTTATTAAATTCAAGAAATTTTTATTATATTTACTACTACGTCTATAGCCTCATGATTTTTCTTACAACTAAAATACAGCATGTTCTCACTCATGAGTTGAACTAACACAGGTATATGTATCAAGACACAATCACTTGCTTCTAAGTGATGAAGACTTTAAAGTACCACCATGAATTTCCTCAATCATCTACCTAAATTCCCTGGCAGGCCAAGACCTGCCAGCCACATTAACATCTCTACTTGTCATATTTAATAGAATCAGCTGGCTTCCTATGCTATGTTCAAAACCATTTCCAATAAAAATGATGAAATACAATTTGCTACTCACAGAATCCACAATAGACCAATCCAGGGGATAAGCAAAGAGCTCAGGTTTGGCTGTAGGAATTTTCTCAATGAGACTCTTAATGTGTTTGCGCTTTTCTTCAGTGTTTACAGTGCCTTTGGCAGCATTTTTATCATCTTCACCATAATCCAAGGGAACCAGTTTCCTTTTTCGGGGTACATCATCACTGTCTTCATCCTCAAATTTGTTAAAGACACTATCTACGGGGAGTTTCTTTCTCTTCACAGAATTAGGCTGACCAGGACTATTGGAAGCACCTATAGTAAAAATTCTATATTAGCAGGGTGACCTAATTTTCAAATGTTAATTACGTTTTACAACCCACCATCCCTCAAGAACAGTGCATAATATACTTCCACAAATCTCAGAGAAAGATCCCAACTGTAAAAAATTACTCACTACTCACAAGTGCTAGAAAATTTAACTTTTCACTTCTTCTCAGAACTTGAGGCAGCTGCAGATATAGGAGCACTAGTAGAACTACGAAAACAATCATGAGCTAGAAAAGCATTTTTGAGTATTTTTCTATCTACCTACCAAGCAGCACATATTTATTTTTTCCTTAAGGCAAAATTTAAGTATATGTAGGGAATTAAAATAAAGGAAAGAAGGAAGAAAAATGCTAACGTACCCAATTTAAGACTTAGTCCTATTTTTGGCCTATGTTCCTCAGGCTGTTGTTGATCTGGTGAATTTTCGTGAGGGATAATAATACCACATGGAGACTCATCCCCAGGAGTGTTGGGGGTTGCGTTGCCACTGGCAGAGGAGACGGATGGGGCAGAACTGATGGGCCTCAGAGTTGGTTTGAGACAGGGCTTTTGCTCCGGCTCTTCTTCTTCTTCCATGGGTTCCTCTCGTTTTTCTTCTTTTTCTTGCTTTTCTTCTTCTTCTTCTTCTGATTCAGGTTCTTGCTTTATTTGTGGCTGTCTGCGCCTTTCAGCCTCTTGTTCCATCTAAAACAGAAAAATAACGTGACTAACAAGACCACAACCATACTCCACTCAACCAGCTTTGTTTCCCACTATCTTTCATAAAACCTCTATTTCTCATTAGGAATAATGAAACACTGCTTGCTTGTATAATCAGAAAGCTGAGTAGGTCTGTAGAGTATCTTAGGTACTCTGCAAAATGTTTTCTTATGCTTTTAACACTTACATATAAAAATCTTTAAGCTCTTTAGCTATAACAAAGGCAAATACGTCACAGTGGCTAATATAAAAGGAAAAGCTACGTTTTTATATTTTTATTGAAGAAATTATAAACCAAAGTTTCATTCTAAAGATTTTATTTATTTGAGAGAAAAAGAGGGACAAAGGGAGTGTGAGCATGAGTGGGGGGAAAAGCAGAGAGAAAGGGAGAAGCAGGCTCCCCATTCAGCTGCAGGGCTCAATCCCAGGACTCCATAATCATGGCTTCAGCTGAAGGCAGATCATTAACTGACTGAGCCACCCAGGAGCCCCCCGAAATTTTATTTTAGAACAGCATAAACAACCACGTAAGAGGCAACTGGAATCCTCAGCTTGGTCATCAACAATTACTTGCTCTGTGGTACCTGGCTGGCTCAGTCAGGAGAGCATGCAACCCTCAATCTCAGGGTTGTGAATTTGAGCCCAATGTGAGTGCAGCAATTACTTAAAAATAAAATCTTTAAAATGAAATTATTTGGTCTTTCTAGGTCTTGGCTAAGAATGGTAGTCACATTTGTATTCATGAATAGGGAAAGAAAAAACTAGAAGGGAAAAAATTTTCAGGGTCAAAAGCCTATACCAAAATGAACACTCTCCCTGAAATCATGAAAGATTAAAAAACAACAACAAAATGACCAACAAGAGCATTATAAAAACTTGAGTAAATTCAATAACTTTTCTGAGCATGAAACAAAAAATGAACAAAAAGGTCCCAGGGATGCCTGGTTGGCTCAGTTGGTTACACATCTGACTTAGGCTCAGGTCCTGACCTCAGGATCCTGGGACTGAGTCCATCCTCAGCAGGAAGTCTGCTTCTCCCGCTCCCTTTGCCCCTCCCTCCAACTCATGCTCGCTCTCTCAAATAAATAAAATGTTAAAAAAAAAAATCCAGAACTATGTAACAATTAAAAACTGGTGCATGACATGACTTAACCGCATCTATCAACTCACAAAGTCGTACAGTCTGT
This sequence comes from Taxidea taxus jeffersonii, assembly GCA_003697995.1. Lineage (NCBI taxonomy): Eukaryota > Metazoa > Chordata > Mammalia > Carnivora > Mustelidae > Taxidea > Taxidea taxus. Next base: position 62,782 of record ML103510.1, on the reverse strand, counting down.
GAGGCCTTCAAACCAACAAGTAGATAATTAATTCTCTACCAACAGGTAGAGAATTAAAACAAAAACACACCCAACCTAAATGTTACAATGTTAAGGATTTAAAAGACCAACCATCTACCATGATAGTCAAGGTATGAAAAAAAACATAAAGCTATAAACTGGAAATATTCTGAGTGAAAGATTATACCCAAGTTAAAAGCACATCAGAAAAGAGCGTGTAAATTATAATCTCACTTACAAAATTTATGCGAGGAGGGTATACATATGCCTGTGTGATGAGATTTTAAAAATCACAAATCCCTAATGATTATACCAGGCTGGTAAGAAAGCAGATGGTTTTTAATTTCTTCACTTTTGTGCTGCATATTGTCTGAATCTTCTATTTACGCATGTAAGTACTTTATCAGAAGGAAAAAGAACACAACTTCATTTTGAAAAATAAAGGGGGCATGTAACATGGCTTCTACTGACAAATAGGATATAACAGATTTTTTCAAGTTGTTATAAAGAAATTATAATTTTATTAGATTCATGATATATTAAGAACTAAAAACTTTTCTAAAATGACATACTACTTTTTTTTTTACACACTCTACTCTTAAAGAATGAAGTATGCTATGCCCTATGCCAAAGTCCTTTCCTTTTTAAAAATGGCATGCTGCTCATGAAAACACCTTTAATTTATTTAAGAAATAAAAAAATTTAAGGTGACCCCAAAAGTCACGAAATGTCAGAACACATAGGAAGGACAGGTTTCTAGATAAGTTTTATTAGATGACATTCATTTAACATAGGTAATATTTCACAAAAATAAAGGAATAAGACACAGAAAGATGTAAATCAAGTAACAATGTAAATGTAAAGCTGTAAATCAAGTAACAATGATGATCTGCATAATAAAATAAAGAAAAACTATTAATATCCTCCCCCAAAACAGCAAGATCCATGGATCATAAACTGCTTTTCCCTCATGAGAACACTGTTGTGGATGTTGGAGTAACTCACCCTCTGGAGCTCTGCATCTGGATCCGGATGCCCTTCAGCCAGAAGTCGCTGCCTGATTTCCTCTAGCTCTTCCTTCTCTCTCTTCCTATCCCGTTCATCTGCTTCCATTTCCTTTTCCCTATCACGCAACCTTTTCTGAAGAGCGCTTCCTCTGAAAAAGTAAATCGTAATGGGCCTTGATACTCAGATCAACTATTACAACACCTAGCATCTTCAAAAGTACCTTCTTTCAAAACCAGAAGCTGCACATTGAGGGAATGAAAAATGTCTTACTGTCTGTATCTGAGAACACCCAAGACCGTGTGCTCCCTAGACATACATGTTTAATAAGGAAGCAAGGTCTTGTCATTTACCACCATGCCTCATTCTCAAATCTTTCGAAGTTAAGTATCTAACACAAGTAGACAACAGTTTTCTGATGGAAGAAAGCTCTCATTTTGTACTCATTCCACAGGGAAAGCCCAATACATACTCTGTGTTTTCTTGGATGTCAAGTTGTGAAAAACTACTACAAGAAGTAATAATACCACTAAGAACAGTTCTCTATCTTCAACTCAAATAAACTCTTTCCCTTATGGAAAAAAATCCTTCAAGGAAGTAGTGTATAATCAACAGAAAGCAGAGATTCTCTCTAGCCAGCAGTACATCTCAGAACACTGAAATTATGTACTACTACAGATTTTATGATTCAGTAATTTTACTTTTTTTTTTTTTTCATTTTCTTCAAACTCAAAACCTTGGTATGCTTCTAAAGTGGCTAATTCCAATGTTTTGATTATGTGGGAGTATAGCGTTTTAAAATTATATACTAAATTCCTTCACTACAAGCCCTGGCTCATGTCAGATACATAAGGTTAAAAAGAGAAATCAAAATAATGTCCACATCCTTCGAAAAATTATAGTTTGGAATGGAGGAAACAGAACAGAGCCAACGATTTTACCAGACTGCCACAGTGCTAGAAAAAGAATAGTTTAGAAATGCCATGGGAACAAAGACATGAGGGAAGGCAGGCTTTACAACTCTCACTTTACAATAATTTATCAATAGGGCAGGGGATGAGATGGTAAAGGGTTTGCTTTGCAACATTCTTGAATGCAAAAATTTTTAGACCACCTTAAATAGTAATCAAGACTAGTTGTAACTTGCTACAAAAATTGGACCTCTAGGGGCACCTGGGTGGCTCAGTGGGTTAAAGCCTCTGCCTTCGGCTCAGGTCATGATCTCAGGGTCTTTGGATCGAGCCCCGCATCAGGCTCTCTGCTCCGCGGGGAGCCTGCTTCGTCCTCTCTCTCTCTCTCTGCCTGCCTCTCTGCCTACTTGTGATCTGTCAAATAAATAAATAAAATATTAAAAAAAAAAAAGAAAAGGACCTCTATAAAACACATAAAAAATTAATTTGTTTTAATATTATTATATGGACCACCACCCCACAAAAGATAGAACTGTTGATCCCTTTCCAACAGTTCTCCCCCACACTCCCAAAACAATATACCAAATATGGAGGTAATTACAAGGTAGAGTATTAAGATTTTCTTTCTTACTCCAAACTTGCACCCTCTGGTAGAGGAAAATACACCTAGTAAAATACTCAAATTATGAGCTCATAAAGCAAGGGTTCCTGGGACGCCTGGGTGGCTCAGTTAGTTAAGCAGCTGCCTTCGGCTCAGGTCATGATCCCAGCATCCTGGGATCAAGTCCCACATCGGGCTCCTTGCTCGGCAGGGAGCCTGCTTCTCCCTCTGCCTCTGTCTGCCTGTGCTAGCTCCTGCCCTCTCTCTCTGACAAATAAATAAATAAAATCTTTTTAAAAAAATAAATAAATAAAGCAAGGGTTCCTTACCTGTAATATTTGGGATCATCTCTATCATCATCATAATCTTCTAAGAATTCTTTCAGTCTTTTAGCTTCTTTTGCCTTTCAGGAAATAAAAGACAAAGTGTGCAAAATTAACATGAAAGTCATATAGACTATTCTGTCCTCTCTTGGAGAGAGATGTTTCTTATCCATACTACTTGAATTTTATAATTCTAATGTACAGTGTATATTAAATAGCAGTAGAGATATTTTATCTTTTACTCATAAAACAAGCCAAATTTAGAACCTATCTCTGCAAAAAACAAAAACTGCATACAGTATTTCCTTTCTGGATATAATCTTCAAAGTACAGTAATGAAACCTTCGCATACCAAGAAACAAAACTGAAAGTTATTTTATTGAATCTATTAACTCAGCAAAAATATTTTACATTTGTAGATAGATAATGCTAGAGAAAAGTTTTTACAAAACGCAGGACTGAAAAGTCAAGTCACATTCAGGCATCAATCTAACTTTGGGTACACAAAACATGAAAGTATAGGACTCTTACTCTTATTTTTGGAATTGCAAATATAACTACTATATTTAAAACCACTTATAGCTAACAATTACATACAAATATGCAATACATAAAAATATTTACTTATACTCCATAGCTGTATCTCCTCTATCAACAATTCTAGCTATTATACCTATATACAAAGGAGATAATAAGTTTCTGAATATAGTAGTAATTTAGACTACAGTAAAATTTTAATATATTGCTAAGTTCAAATATTACCTCTCTGTAAAGACTCCCCTAATCTAACCATCTATCCATCACCAATTCCCATCCCCAGAGCTTTCTCTGCACTCCCAAAATACTGTGAACACACCTTTATCATACCTTAAACACTCATACACTACAGTAACTACCTACCTCTCTGACAATACCACCCACTTGTTTCAAAGTTAGAAGCATTTAGTTACTCCTGTATACCCAGTACCTAGCACAAGCACCAAGGCTAGGATATAACACTCAAAGTGTGTCAAATGAACGAGAGCAGATTTGTTAAGTAGGAATGACAAAACTTACAAGTATTTATATAAAACACTGGAAGGTCCATGAGATACATACTAAAATATAAACATAAATTACCAGTCTTGAGGAGTAGAAACCTTCACTTTTTACATCATATACTTCTGTTACTTGAGTTATTTTTATAAAATAAGCAAGTAACTGATTTTGTAACGGACTTTTTTGAAGCTCTCAAACAAAAAATATTAGGAAAATTCAGATTTGCATGTAAAATGCAGAATCACTTCAAATCTATCCTACTACGGTGTTCATGACAACTCCACTGTTTGAACTCCACTACGGAGTTCAAACAACTCTTCAAATAATCGTTTCTCATTATATTATTCTCTTCCTATTTCTAACCTAGGGATGAAAAAGAAATTCTACAATGAGGGCACACCTGGGTGGCTCAGCTGGTTGGGCAACTGCCTTTGACTCGGGTCAAGATCCTGGAGTCGCGGGATTGAGTTCCACATCGGGCTCCCTGGTCAGCAGGGAGTCTGCTTCTCCCACTGACCTCGCCTCTCATTCTCTCTCTCAAATAAATAAATAAAATCTTTAAAGAAGAAGAAGAAATTCTATAATGGGAGCTACAATTCAGGGGAGTTGAAATTACTGTCAATAATTCTGTGGCATTATAGATCTACTATACAGAAAACCCATACTATCTATCTAGTTGCTGCATGCACCCTCTTTTGGCTACTTAAAAAACTCCTTCTATGTCTTATGTTCAAAAGCTATTCCTAACATCAGTGAAGTTTTAGGAAGAATAACCTCCAAACTGGAGATAAAGAAACTTTCATGAAATTCTGGCAAAGAGAGAACACAGGGAACATACTACTCAAGGAAACACTATGCTGCAATCTTTCTGTCATTCTTTTTAGTAACAACCTATGCCAATGGTTTCACTATTACAGTTTATCAAACAGTGTAAACGCAGAAAACAAGGTTCACTTTTATGATTGTCATGTTAACAGGTAATATAAGGAAAAACTATACTTCATAAATGTGATATACTGAAGACAATAACTGATTTATGAAAACAGGTCTTTACACTGTATGTTGATTAAGTGGAATTTAAATAAAAACATGAAAAACAAAAGAGGTCTTCTCATGACACTATTCCCATCATCCCCATGTGCCACACTAATACAGAACAATATCTATTAATGCTTCTTCAAATTCAAAATGTTACATTTAATCAAAGAGTGCTTTATAAATTCTCATTTTATATATTACTCTTTGGCAGACTTACTTCAATGGTACACCAAGAGATAATTTTGTTTATAGGCAGCAAAAATGTGAAAATTAAGAGTAAAAAAAATTTTGGTATACTGGAATTGTCTGAAGATGATTTGAAATACATAAAAATTAAATTATGTAGGGTTGCCTGGGTGGCTTAGCCAGCTGGGTGTCCATACGCTTGATTTCAACTGGAGTGGCAATCTCAGGGTCGTGAGATGCAGCTTCACTGGGTGTGGAGCCTGCATGGGATTCTCTCTCTAACTCTTCCTTTGCCCCTCTGCCACCAAATTAAATTGTCTTGAGAACTTATACATTTTAATGAGTTACCTCTAATCTAGTTAATGGTCAAGAATTTGACCTGATTTTTATCTAAAAAATATCACTGTTTCATAATCTAGAATATTACCATTTCTCTTCTTCTTTCTTCTTCTCTTTCAGCCTCTTTCTCGTACTCCCGAGTTTTCTTCCGTTCTCTGATTTCCCAATTCTTAAGGCGCTAAAAAAGAAATTGTCAAATTTAATAATACAAATGTATGCAAAGGGCTCTAAAATTTTTGACTGATCTACTGAGTAGCAAGCTTTAAGAATAAAAGCATTTCCCGGGGCATCTGGGTGGCTCACTTGCCCAGCTCAGCTAAGTGCCCAGCTCTTGGTTTTGGCTCAGGTCATGATCTCAGAGTTTTGAGATCAAGCCTTGTGTATTCTGCTCCATGACCAGTGGGAGTCTGCTGGAGATTCTCTCCCTCACCCTCTCCCTTTGTGCATATGGCTGCATGCTCTCTCAAATAAATAAAATCTTTACCAAAAAAAAAAAAAAAAAAAAAAAAATAGGGGTGCCTGTTGGTTAGGTGATTGCCTTCAGCTCAGGTGATGATCCTGGAGTCCCAGGATCAAATCCCACATCAGGCTCCCTACTCAGCAGGAATTCTGCTTCTCTGACCCTCCCCCTCTTATGCTCTGTCTCTCAAATAAATAAAATCTTTAAAAATAATAATAATAAAGAATAAATTTCCTCAATTTACCTCTTGGTAAGCAGCTTCTTTCTCTCGGAGTTTTCTTTCAAGTTTTCTTCGTTCATAAGCATCTTCTTCATCCTCTTCTCGGTCACGCTTCTTATCTTTCTCTCTCTCTCGTTCCCGTTCCCTTTCTCGTTCTCTCTCTCGCTCTCGTTCTCTTTCTCGTTCCCGTTCTCTCTCTCTCTCTCTTTCTCGCTCCCGTTCCCTTTCACGATCTCTGCTCTTTTCTCTATATAGACAAAAGATTTTGAAAATCTGTCAGTCTTTCAGATTTCCTTTATAAACCAAGGGAAAGGAGGGCACTGGCTAAAAGCGGGGGTGCTAGAGACGCTCTCCCGGGATGCAGGAACTCAATGAAATGGTAAATAGGAAAGATGCCGAACAACCCAGGGAGAAAAGAGGAAATCATGTCTGCCCAGAACACTGGGTGGACAGTGGCTGTGTCCTGGGTCTGTGTATAAACTAGCTGCAGCTAGACATCAACCCCGAAGTTGAAAACTATTACTCAACTGTGGCTGAGGAAGTCCTCTCCTCACAAATATCAACAGTGTAGAGACTGCCCACCCGCGGTTCTACTAAAGCATCAGTGAACAGTAACTTCCACCAAGCCTCACCTTGATCGACTCCGATCCTTATTCCGATCCGAGCTCCTTTCCCGATCGCGGTCCCGGTCTCTCTCGCGGTCCCGGTCCCGGTCTCTCTCTTTTGTCCGGTCACGATCCCTATCTCGTTCTCGTTCCCGCTCCCGTTCCTTCTCTTTTTCTCGTTCACGTTCTCTTTCCCTTTCTCGTTCCCGTTCTCGCCTTTCTCGTTCCCTTTCACGCTCCCTCTCTCTTTCTCTCCGTTCTTTCTCAATTTCCTGTCTTTCTTTCTCCTTTTTGCCTTTCTCTTCTTCCAGTTTCTAGAAACCAATAAAAGTACTTTTAGAGTTAACTCCATAGCTCCAGTATTCAGATATTACCCGGCGCGATGCCCAATATAAGGAACAAAACCAACCAAACCACTGGCACTTTAATATTAAGTACTTGTGGTTTTACTGGACAAATTAAGCTGAAGCAATCACAACACTAAATCGATTGCGTGCAAACCCATATACTCTACACAGACCAGGAATCTCCAATCTTGGATGCTGGGAGATTGTGTCAAGTGTGGTTGGCCACTCGATGATTATCTAATAACTAAATGACCATGAGGAATGTGGTGATTAGTAATAATTTCTAGAAATACAATCACTTAGCTAAAATGTAATTCCCCTCATTATGAATTTTCTGTAAATCAGTGTAACCACTGATTTACTATTGATACTAAATATAACCCCAGACTTCCCATTACCTACAGGTTACTACTTGAAGATTTCCAAGGGGAGGTGGGGGAGGAAGAGTCAGGTTGATGTAATACAACTAAATAATCTTCTACACCCACTGGTTTGCCCACCCTCCAAAAGATAAGCTGAAATCAGCCAATATTTGCCCTATTGTCTAAATGGAAACGTTTACTCCCACCATTACAAGATGGATAGCCCACCAAATACAAGAAGTTTGAAAATCACTCACTTCAAGCAAAAATGTACATAACTGTAATATTCTCATTTCATTTAATTTTAAAAGCAACATATTTATGCCCATTATGCCTACAAGACAATAAAATATATCAACAGTGATAAATCCATCCTTGGAAGGAACGATTGCATATGAACTTACAGATGCTGTGCTAGGACATGGATCGCCAACACTGGATTAACCTTGCCTACAAGCTATGTTTCTGGGAGGAAGAGCAAGTACATGGTTCACAAATAAACCAAATAACAAAGTCAGACCAAGTTTGTACCCTGACAAGATTACCAGTGTACCACATGGTTTCTACACAAACTCAGGAAAAAAAAAACAAACAAAAAAAAATCAGAACAAAACAAAACAAAACAAAACAAAAAACCCAAACAGGAAAAAACAAAAAAACAAAATACATTTATCCCTTTGGTTCCATGTTTAGTGTCACCGAAATGAAATTTAAACTGCAACAATAAAATGTGCATTCTTTTGTCTTTTCTCATCATGTAAAGCATTTAAAACAACTTTAAAAAGCAATCTTACCTGTTATACTTTTTCTCTTGTTCATGGCTCAGAGAACTGATAGAGGATTATGAGAGAAAAACTAATGCATGAGAAATCAATATATTCAGCTGCTGTGCCAGTCTATATCAAACGAGAATGTAGGCAAAGCCAATACTGAATACACTGAGGTTACAAAGAGAAGAGAAAAGAAATGACAGGAAGAGGACAGAAACCGAAAGCTATTTAAAGGGGCGAATTCTATTTCTGAAATAGTTCTAAAGAACTATAAAAATGTGTATTATAAAATGAGGCTAGACTACAAAACTTACCTCAGTGTCATACACTTATAAAGAAATATTTATTTCTGAGATAATACTTACAGATTTATTTTAGCTGTTCCAATAATAATTTGTTTTATAGAATTTAATTTTTACTTTTGCTTATTCACTGTATTACTTATTTCTTAGTAGTGTATACTTCCACTTATGTAAATAATAATTTGTTTCAGAACTCATTTCAAAAGTTTTGTTCTAAGTAAATGAACAAGTGAGTGAATCTGGCCCACACTAAATGCATTTCTAAAAGACTATGTATGCGGTTAAGTAGATGCACACATATGTACATATATATATTTTAAGACGAAGACTAAAGAAAAAGAAAATAAAGTGAGTCTAAAAAGATGTAAGGAAGTAATGAAATAATGAAGAGGAAAGGACAGAAAAAAAAAATCGTAAATCTTACCTTATTCTCTCTTCAGACTCGTCCGTGCTGTAAATGGACGCCCCCTGCCACGCTGATACCCTGACAGTCCGTGGTTATTTAATAAACTCATACCAAAACATGCAAAGGTTCACTGAGCTCATTTTTGTTACTGGAGTTTCAAATATTCCCTTTAACCATACCACCCAACAAAACGAACTGTTTTTCATTTTCATCTTTCTTTTAAGGTACATTTTGGAAAAAACATCCCCCCCGCCCCCATAGTGAAGTAAGTCTAAGGCAGTCAAATGCCTAACAGCTTCTCAAACTCTGAAGCAATCATCTTTTGAATTATATTCTTAAAAACACAATTTTCTCATATACTTTACCAATGACATGACAGGGTTTAACAAATAACAACACGGGGGTAAACCACACACACAACTGTATACCATTTTCAAGCTTACTCAGACCCTGAATTTGAGTACTGGAACCTAACCGAAAGTATTCCTCGAAAATGACTTCCCACAGACTACCTTTTAAACTCAAAATTAATTTGGGAAAATTTTATTTGTGCTTTTAGACATACTTAATTCCTGAAAAAGCACTGTATGTGAGCTAGGGCTGGGCATCTGGATAATAAGTGTTCAGCAGCACTGATTCAATGGCACTGTCAACTTGGGATTTTGAAAGCAATAAGAAAAAGTTTAAGATTAAATAAAGAAAAAATGAACACTTAGCATTTCACTGAGTTAAACGTCACTCAGTCTTGAGAGTAAAAACCAGTAACATCTTATTATCTCTAACAACAAAATACATTGCACGCTGTGTTTGCATTTTACCGTTCATAAGCATCACCTTCAACACCAGCGAACATTCACAGATGCACCGTCATTGAGAGAAGCTTTCAATAGGCAAAACTCGTGAGTGGGATTTACTATGCACAAATACCCATTTCCAAGCCAGTTACCCCTTTGCATATTTTTCTGAGGGGGCATCCATAAATATAATAAAAAACAGAAGCTCATACTTACATCCTATTCCTTGTTACTTTCCAAGCTGAGAGTTTCATCTTGCATTAGTCACCATATGATCTCTATCATAATGGTGGGGGTCAATGAATAGATTAGCTTTATGGGAATTTACAGTTCTTCCATGCATCTAAAATTTGGTAAGTTCTGGTAACCACTGACCTACTTTTTAAAATCTCCCCCTCTCAACTTAAATCTACACAAATATATATCTTAAATTTTAATCTCAGCTCTAAAGAAAGATTTTCCTAAGATTAAGTTAAATAACTGCCCCAGAAATAAACTACAGTGTAGGTTATCCTGCTGCCCCACTGAATCTATTGTAAATCTGATCTTGATGTTTATGTTAAAATCTAAAAATAAAATTAACTTTTATTCATATTAAAGTGAGATGACTGCAGAGTAGTCAGTAACTGAAAAAACTAAGTACAATATGTCCAGGACCACTTTAGTATGGTATTGTTCTTCTGTTTCTTTGTCTCTAAATATTAATTAACCTATAAAAAGCACTTAAATTATATTCTAATGTAAGGTTGATTTTTTTTTTCTTTTTGTCTGTTTGCTTTGGGTTCTGTAAAAAGTCTAGATTGGTATCAAGTAAAAAAAACAAGAATACTACCTTGTGTGTGTCTCTAAATTTGCTGATCTCTCGGGATATCAGGTCTCTTTTGTCTTCTTCCATTTCTATAGCATTTATATCCTCCTGAAAAAGATAGAAGGGATAGGAGAGAATGCATTAAAGATTAATCCACATCAACACAAAGATACTAAAAGATATTCTGTACCATTTTACAAAAAAGAAGTAAATAATTTATATAGTATAAAAAACTAGTGATCTAAGATAAATAGTGAGAAATCAGATGAAAAAGAATCACAAGTCTGACCACTAGCAATAAACATTTATTGTCCATGCCTTCTAATATAAACGAACCTTAGTGATGAGTGGGTAGGGGATCAGTGGGGCCACTGGAAATCTGCGGAAAATCTGCGGAAAAATCCACAAAGATTTAAAAAAGAGCAAGAGTTTTCATTACTCTGCACAACAATTCACTGTATGTTTATAATGTAAGGAAAGAAGATTTCTGTGACATTTTCTTGATTTCAAATTACTTAATAAAGAAGATTTCACTTACTCCCTTTAATACCTCCTGTCACCCACCTCCTCACCCTCCAACTACCCCAGGCAATGCAATAAGGAAAAGTCTCACACTAGCAAGACTTTTCCCTTCATCCTCTGGAAACAATCATACCAACAAAATTTAAAAGTAATTCCTGCCATTGAGCAGGAGCTCTTTGATCCTCTCCTCCAAACACCTATCAAACAAATATTCTAGCTACTTTCTCCTTTCTTGTTAATGCTGGGGAGAAAGAACAAGCCCTACAAACCTCAATTACCCTATACCTAATAGACTACCAATTCCCATTCCCAAAGACTGGCATTTTACTAGACAGGTTTTTATGACCACATGAGGAAAAACAAGCCAAGTAATAAAAATATATTTGGCCGCAAAACAAACTGAAGATAGCCTAATAAGGCACTCAAAATCAAAATAAAATGAACCATAACTACCCAATACTAAAAACCATACTATATGATTCATGGTACTTTTTCATGGCACATAAAAATCCATGCACACAACATATTCCCAATATTTTTAAAGAATACTCTCCATAATTTCTCTAAATTTACCCAAAAGAAATGAAATGTAAAAAAAAAAAACAACCAACAAACATTTTTAGGGCAGCTGGGTAGCACAGTCAGTTAAGCGTCCAACTCTTGGTTTCAGCTTAGGCAAGCCCTGGCTGGAGCTCCAAGCTAGGGGCGGAATCTGCTTAAGATTCTCCCTCTGCCTGTGCCCTACCCCCTCAAGCTTTCTCTCTCTCTCAAATAAATAAATCTTTAAAAATTTTTTTTTTCTTTTAACCTTGACTCCCTACTATTCAATTAGCTTAGGCTAACAAAGAGTAATAAAATATAATACACTGGGGAGGAGTGTTTCATCTTGCCCTACTCTTCAACTGCCCACCAATTAGAAGTTCAACTACAGGGGCGCCTGGGTGGCTCAGTGGGTTAAAGCCTCTGCCTTTGGCTCAGGTCATGATCCCGGGGTCCTGGGATCGAGCCCCGCATCGTGCTCTCTGCTCCGCAAGGGGCCTGTTTCCTCTTCTCTCTCTGCCTGCCTCTCTGCCTACTTGTGATCTGTCAAATAAATAAAATCTTAAAAAAAAAAAAAAAAGAAAGGAAGTTCAACTGCAGTACTGTCCAAGGAGGGAATGAGATGTGGTTTAGAAGAAAAGATGGCAAGATTTAAAGAATGGGTGAAAATCTTCAGTGAAGGCTATCTAGTGTCCTGCTTGAAGCAGAGATAGAACAATATCCAGGAGTAAGGCAAAACAATGCCAGCCCCTTCATGGCCAAAAACAGAAACAAAAACAAAACTTCCTTTATCCCTTAATATCAACATCTACTTTGTGAGTCAAGGGCTTTTTCCTTATGTAATTTGAATCCACAGATAAACATAAGCATCCATGCCAGTATATTTCAAACATATAAAACAAATATTTTGGTGAAAAAAATGAGTTACTTGATAAAACATGGTCAAATTAGGTTTAATAGTATATTGTTACAAATCTTAAGTCATTTTCTCCTTGAAAGTTACAATGCAATGAAAGCACAAGAGTGACACCATAGTAAGTAAACCACAGAAAGGACTATTGCCAGAAATCAGTAACACATACGTCCTCCTTCTTCTCCTTCTTCTTCTTCCTGGGGTGAGAGTCAGATTCCTGTGAGGGGGCATTGAGTTCACTGGAGTATTCTCGTATTAAAACTTCAATGGCCCCTTTGATCATCTGATCTCTTCTCTTTGTTTCTTCATCTAAAGCTTCTTCATCATCATTAGTGACAGTTTCTGGCCTCGCAGTCTTTAAAAAAAAACAAACAAAAAACAACCAAGGCAAGTTCAGGGGAGTGAAGAGGAAAAAGAAATCCAAAAAAAAAGAAAGAAAAAAGAAAATCATTCTGAAATAAGTCAGTACACAAAACAAACATTTTTTCTCTAAAACATCTATGTAGGGGCTCCTGGGTGGCTCAGTGGGTTAAAGCCGCTGCCTTCGGCTTGGGTCATGATCCCAGGGTCGTGGGATCGAGCCCCGCATTGGGCTCTCTGCTCTGCGGGGAGCCTGCTTCCTCCTCTCTCTCTCTGCCTCTCTGCCTACTTCTGATCTCTGTCAAATGAATAAATAAAATCTTAAAAAAAATAAAAAATAAAACATTATGTAGTCCTGGGGTGCCTGGGTGGCTCAGTGGGTTAAACCCTCTGCTTTCAGCTCCGGTCATGATCCCAGTGTTCTGGGATCAAGCCCCGCATGGCATCGGGCTCTCTGCTCAGTGGGGAGCCTGCTTCCCCCCCACCCACTGTCTGACTCTCTGCCTACTTGTGATCTCTGTCAAATAAATAAATAAAATCTTAAAAAAAAACAAACAAACATTATGTAATCCTATTCAACGGAGACTTGGTTTTGTTCTTAACTTCACAAAACTACGTTTCATTTACTGATTTTTCTTAGATACCGATACTTCATCATTTTTTCCCCTTTTTTCCTTTAATAGCTAATATTCTGACCCCTAACCAGTTACAGGGAGATCAAACCACAATACAAACACACTATACAACATATCTGCCAAGCTTTCAGTTTTTCAGATTCTTTCTCAAATACTTCCACAAACTAATGATGGTTACTAAATTAACCAAAACACAGTTGAAAATTTCATTATGTGAAAAAAGCGAAATACAGTTCTATGTACACTGTGACAGCCACCATTTAAAATTTTAAAAATATATGTGTAGGTTAACAAATGTAAAACACAAGGCAGCTATATACAACAAAATGCAAGCATCAAAAAAAAAACACAAACAAAAAGGCAATCATCTGACCCGCCAGGGGCTGAACAATGACATCTTTTTCCTGCTCTTTGGGAATGTGGGTACGCCACTTACAAAAACCGTATACTTATACACTAAGAAGGAACCAACTCTAAGTACTGCCCAAGTATTTCTCCCATGACCTGCAAATGTAACGTTATAAAAAATAACACAAAATTCATGTGGTAATGCTTCTCACAAGTAACTATTTGTAGGACTTTAGTTTTTTTTTTTCTTTTAAAGATTAATGTAATTGTATTGATGTGAAAAAAAAATTACTGACTTCTACTATTCTAGTATAAAATTACTGACTTCTACTATTCTAGTATAGTATTCTTCATACTATACTATTCTTCTTCCTTTTATCTTAGATTTATTTTAAGGCCCCTGGTTAGAAATTAATTCAGTTTGAACTACACAACTTAGAGAATAACCTCAAAATGCGGATAATTACTCTCAACCAGTCTTTTTTTTAAATTAGGCAAGATGGGAAAGTATTACAAGCAACAAGATAAAGATACATACAAAACTTTTTGTAATTTAAAACTACACACACATACATCTTCAGGTACTTATCAGTTTAGCTGGTAAACATATGCCGTGTGCATTTTCAGATACAAATAAGACAATGCTCTTCTGCATAAATACTGGCTCTTGGTCACAATGCATGCATCGATTTGAGATAAGTTTCACACCTTGTGGCTCCTGAATACAACTTATTGTTGTATTCTCACTCATATTTCATAATTTCAAAGTCTGAAAGCTGAAAGTCTGAAATACAACTTATTGTATTCTCACTCATATTTCATAATTTCAAAGTCTGAAAGCTATCTCTAAAGGATACTAATTCAACAGGCATTTATTTCTTGATTTGCTGAACAAAATTTTTTTATTTAAAAATATTTTCTTGAGTTGCCTCGGTGGCTCAATCAGTTAAGTGTCTGCCTTCAGCTCAGGTCATAATCTCAGGGTCCTGGGACTGAACCCAGCATCCCGCTTCCTGCTCAGCGGGGAGTCTGTTCTCCCTCTCCCTCTGTCCCTCCGCCCCACTCATGCTCTCTCTCTGTCAAATAAGTAAAAGTAATCACTACACCCAACATGGGGCTCAAACTTACAACCCTGAGATCAAGAGCTTCATGTTCTACTGCGCCAGCCATGCACCCCAGCTCAACAAATTCTTAAGAGCCTACTGTGTGTAAGATACTATGCTAGAAGCCAAATATAATTCGATATTGGAAAAAGAAATAACCTTGCCCTGAAGCATTTAGCAAGTACGATAAGCAGTTACGCTACAGATAACTTCAAGTCAAGCCATCATATGCAGTATTTCTTTTTAAAGATTTTATTTATTTATTTGTCAGAGAGAGAGCAGGAGAGAGTGGCAGGCAGAGGCAGAAGCAGGCTCCCCGCTGAGCAAGGAGCCTGATATGGGACTCGATCCCAGGACCCTGGGATCATAACCTGAGCCAAAGGCAGCCACTTAACCAACTGAGCCACCCAAGTGTCCCCATAATATGCAGTATTTTAAAACTACTCTGAGTTCCTTACTCTCCATCTAATCTTTCTTTTTTAAAGTTAGCCCCACGCTGGGCATGGAGCCCAAAGCGGTGAACGTGTGTCCCTGAGAACAAGAGTCGGACACTTAACCAACTGACCCACCCAGGCACCCCTTTATCCAATCTTCTTCTGCCAACTTTCTACTTGGTATCTTGGATAAAAACAAGCAGCTTCACCCAAGGACTGTAAATATTTGTTAAAATTATTTACCAAGAACAGTGTAAACTATAATCGTGGTGATATATTTTTACTTTACATCAATAATATATCCCAAGAAGGTCTTTGTGCAGCTTTTACAAAAATCCCCTCAGTAATACTATGCTTCTCCACAGGTTTTAAATGAAAAAATGAACCTGACACTAACTTGCCACTGAAACTTAGGTCCTAAGACATACATGGGCCAATTCAACCCAAACCCTCAGCTACTGATACCTCAATTCTTTATTATGAAAATACACTTTATGAGAGAGCATCAAGGCTGTCATTAGCATTTTCCCTACATGCTCAATTCCCTTCCATGAACCCTCAACATCTTCATGCTTCTCTAAGCATAAAAGTAGAAATGGGGTGGGGTGCCTGGGTGGTTCAGTCAGTTAAGTGTCTGCCTTCAGCTCAGGTCATCATGATTCCAGGGTCCTGGGACGGAGTCCCAGCCTTGCATTGCTGCTCAGCGGGGAGCTGGCTTCGCCTTCTGCCCCTCTACCACCACTTGTGTCTGCACATGCTCTCTCAAATAAATAGAACTGTTACAAACAAACAAAAAAAGATAAAAGTGGGATTATATAAATCTGAAGCCCTAATCATTTAAAAATACTCCTAAGTCCGCAAATTCCCAACACCACCATCTTAAATCAAATATAAGTATCAGCAGAGCTAGTCTTACCTAAATTAGAAATAAAGCATTTGGAATGAAGGAATTCACATCACCTTCTGAATAACTACTGCCCCTGGATCCATAGGGAAAATGTACATTTTTAGAAGGAAAGCTTATTAGCCAAAGTCTCTTCACCAATTGTTAATGTAAGAAAACCAAGAATAATCAAGTACATCACAGAAGGAAAAGTTTATGTTTCTTTTTTAGTCAAAGAGAATTACACAACTACTTGTGTTCTGTGTTCTGACTGACAGGAAAATGCCTGACTCAAGCACCACACAAGCTCCTCGAGGTCTCTTAGGTCAGTGTTTTCTAGACTTCTCCCAACAGTCAACAATCAAGAAGAAAGAACAATACCCTCTCATATTTTATCTTGAAAAATCATGACAAATCTGTCGTCTAGTCCACAACAGTTATATTTGCTTAAGTTATCTGAAAATTTTTTTTTACCTGACAGAACTGCTAAACTTTTTTTTTACCAATATCGTTAGGTTAAATGGACAAACCAGCAGATTACATCATGTCTGTCTTGTGGCTACTAGTATCTCTGGGTACCATGCCATGCACACCCAGAAGTCATGTCTGTTAATGTTTTAAATTTCATCTTTTTTGAAATAATTGCTCTATTTTTATTGGAGGTAGCTCCAATTCCATTTCTTCCCCCAATTCCATTTTTGGAGATATGAACAGATTTAAATCGTGGTTTCTCTCACTAATAGTGATTACAAATTAAAGTCACACAACTGTGCATTTTCTTACTTACATTTCCAGTGAAGTCATTTACTTCATGTTCAGAGTACACTATTTGCAACGTTACAGATCAAACCACCTCACTAGCTGATGATGAAACAACAGGGGGAAAAAAAGACCCTCAGGGAACTACATAAAAACGGTGAAGACATTAATTGCATTTAATTCCATCCTTTATTTTAAATAATTCGGCTACCACTGCAAGGAAAATCTGGAAAGTCTTATTTCAGACAGTTGTTTTTTTGATGTGACAGGCTACATTGCTCATCTGAGATCTAATTTATACTACAGAGAAACTGCATTTGATTATTTCTCTGCAAAGCTAGGTAAAGGCAGTAAGATCATCAGGTGAACAATGTAACTGCAACTGTTACTCAATAAAGGATCATTCCATTCTTGCTATGGGCAAGACACTGCCTTAGGTTCTGTGCAGGTACAAGAGGAAGAAAAATAGTCTGTGAACTTACTTGCCCTTTCTATCTTGTAATCAGTGATATGGAAATAAAGCAGGGTATAACGGGTGTGAGAGACAGAGAGATACCCACAATATATGTTACAAAGCACTGACCTAACAGCAGTAAAAACTCGGGAACAAAGTGGGAAGAAGAATTAATTCTGCCTGAGAGAAATGGAAGGTAAGACTGATGATGGCCATTTGAATCAAATAACATTGTAATTAGAACAGTATGCATAGAATTGCTAAAGGGAACTTGAATGGGCATCAAGGACATGAGATGTCAGCAAAGAACGAAGTTTGTAGGGACACATGACTGACACATGCAGAATGACTAATGACTAATGACCAGACAATAACCAGAAAGGGAGACTGAACAAGCCTTGAATGCCATGCTAAGAATATGACCTTTATACTCTAATAAATTCAAAATCATTAAGGTTGCATGAAAAGCAGGTTGATATAATTACTTTTAGAAATACAGCCTGAGTGGCTCAGTCGTTAAGCATTTGCCTTCAGCTCAGGTCATGATCCCAGAGTCCTGCGATCGAACCTCGTATCAGTATTCCTGCTTGGGGTCCCAGCTAGGTGGGAAGCTTGTTTCCCCCTCTCCACCTCCCCCTGGTTGTGTTCCCTCTCTGTGTCTCTGTCAAATTAATAACTAAATTCTTAAAAAAAAAAAAAAAGAAATATAAGCAATGCTGTAATAGATGAGAGAAAACAAAATGCAGAGAATCAGTTAAAATATTACTAAAAATACAAAAAAGATACAAGTAAAAAAAGCTAATTATAGGATACTTAGAACTCAATCCTGTATTTATGAAAGAAAAACAAATTCATATATTCCAATTAAAAACTATATTCATACAAAGAAAAATCTCTGGAAGAATATGCAACAAAAATGTCTACAGTGGTTCCTAATGGTGACGGGATTATAAGTGGTACCTAATTTCTTTATAGCTTGCTTTATGAATTTTTTACAAAGAATATACAATGTTATTTATAAAGGAGGGAGAGAGAATACCAAGAAAGCTGTTTCTGTTTTGAATGATAATGAAAACCTGAAAGCAGCAAAAAGGATTTTTTGTTATTGTAGAAACAAGAAAGTAACAATAAACCCACTTTATATCCATTCAGGCTTGAAGTTGCAAAAGGAAATAGGAAATACACCCAGATTTTTGTTATTTTTTTGTTTTGTTGAAAAGAAGTAATGATATATACAACACAACATGTAAAAATTTATTTTACTTTATCTTCACCTAATATGGCCACCAATCTGAGGAAAGTAGTAAGACTTATTTTCATTTATTTTAGAACCTGTATACTTTTTTTCAAGGCTTCATGTCCAGCACTGAGCCCAACACAGAGCATGAACTCATGACCCTGAGCTCGAGACCTAACTTGAGATCAAGAGTCAGGGGCAGAACTTGTGTACTTCTAAAAGAGAAGGCAACTAATTAAAATTAATGTGTAGGTTGAAATATATTTTGTTGTACTTACTTACACAGCTGCCTTAATGAATTAGCTCTGTTTGGAATAGTCTGTACCAATGTTTTCTCTGGCAAGTTAACCTTGTCCAGCCTCCCTCACTACCTTCATACCAACCTGGAACAAGCAAACCAACAGTCATCCACCCATTATGGGCAGATAAAAGATTTAAAGTAACTATAAGCTATAAAAATACATTCATGCATTTTAGCCACAAGGACATATTATGATGAGGATCATCTTGTGAAGCCCCATAGCAGATTCACTTGTAAGAAGTACTTACACTGGAAGAACACATTTGGCCTAGAAAAGATAACATTTTAGAAACATACCCCATTAGAAGCTTTCTTCTTTGCTTTCCATTCATCTAGCTGTGCCTTTGTCTTTGCATCAACTTTAACAAGGAGCTTCTTTTCTCCAATCTGCAGGTCATGCAATAACCTGAGTGCACGGAGGGTAGACTCAGGTTCCTTATACTCACAGAAGCCAAAGGCTAAAAATGGTTGTAAAGAATTAGTAAAATATCAATACAGTTACGAAAACAAAATATTTATGGAAAATTAAAATCATTAGAGACCAAATGTTCTAATAGCAGAATTACTCATGTTGTCACTCCTCCCTTTCCTTCAATTACCCTTGATAATTTTACCTTTAGCACCCTCAAACCATGACAAGAAAAAAAGAAAACAAAAACAGGGGAAAGAGAAAAATTCTAATCAAGCAAACTGCTGCCTATTAGAAGTGCTAATATTTACCAGAACCAGCAAATTTCATAACTGAGTCTTTTATTTCCTAAATTCATTCCATCCAGACTTCCTAAGGGCTAGCTACAAGTGACAACAGCCTCCTTAAACCTATCATAAGCACTTCCTTTTTTTTTTTTTTAATAGGATACTTCTCCTGTTTTGAAGATTTATCTATTTATTTTAGAGACAGTGTGGGAGAGTGGTGCATGCCTATGAGCACAGGAGGAGGGGCAGAGGAAGAGAGGAGAGAATCTCAGGCAAACCACCCCCCTTGCTCAGTGAGGAGGCAGACACAGATGGACGCCTTACCAACTGAGCTACCCAGGTGCAGGTGCCCCACAAGTACTTTTCAATTCTGAGAAGTTAAGCTACAAATGTACTGACCTTTCATCCTAATAGTAAGTTTAATTTTTCTCTTTAATTTTAATAACTAGTCTCCCCATTATTACCATGCCTTTAAATCAGAGATATTAGAACAAACACTTTAAAGGAGTAACCTAGGGGCACCTGGATGGCTCAGTGGGCTGGGCCTCTGCCCTCGGCTCAGGTCATGATCTCAGGGTCCTGGGATCCAGCCCCGCATCTGGCTCTCTGCTTAGCAAAGAGCCTGCTTTCCCCCCTCTCTCTCTGCCTACTTGTGATCT
Organism: Taxidea taxus jeffersonii; assembly: GCA_003697995.1. Lineage (NCBI taxonomy): Eukaryota > Metazoa > Chordata > Mammalia > Carnivora > Mustelidae > Taxidea > Taxidea taxus. The sequence goes on along the minus strand of ML103510.1, from coordinate 42,423 downwards.
CTGTCAAATAAATTTGAAAAAAATTTTTTTAATCTTAAAAAAAAGAGAAGGAGTAACCTAAAAATTGAAAGTAAAGCAAATGAATCCAAATATGTACAGTTAAGGACACAAACACACAGAGATGAACTATTCAGAGTGATTTTAAAACAACTAATTTGGGACGCCTGGGTGGCTCAGTTGGTTAAGCGGCTGCCTTCGGCTCAGGTCATGATCCCAGCGTCCTGGGATCAAGTCCCACATCGGGCTCCTTGCTCGGCAGGGAGCCTGCTTCTCCCTCCGCCTCTGCCTGCCACTGTCTGCCTGTGCTCGCTCTCTCTCTAACAAATAAATAAATAAAATCTTTAAAAACAATAAAAAAACAAAATCTTTAAAAACAAAATAAAACTAATTTGACCACAGGATTTTTGTATGATATATCTTAAGATAAAAGACTTATCAAAAAAAAAAATTCTACGGGGCGCCTGGGTGGCTCAGTGGGTTAAGCCTCTGCCTTCAGCTCAGGTCATGATCCCAGGGTCCTGGGATTGAGCCCCGCATCGGGCTCTCTGCTCAGCAGGGAGCCTGCTTCCTCCTCTCTCTCTCTGCCTGCCTCTGCCTACTTGTGATCTCCATCTCTCTGTGTTAAATAAATAAAGTCTATAAAAAAAAAAAAATTAAAAAAAAAAGTTCTATAATCATATTGTTGATGATTAGTAGTCTTAAACTGTTGTACATGAAATATGAGATGAACGCAAGCAATTAATTTAATAGTCTGTCATCCCAATGTCCTTGAAACTAAGGATTCTCAGTATGGGAAGGGGAAAAAAAAGATACATTACAGAAAAGGTTAAATAAAAACCTTTAAGTCCTGAATGTAAACTAAAGTGCACTGGAAAAATGTAAAGGCAAAGACTAGTGTTGTTTTTTTTTTTTTTTCAAATATTTATTTAAGTAATCGCTAGACCCAAACTGGGGCTCGAACTCATAGCCCCGAGATTGAGAGTTTCACCACCCAAGATCAAGACCTGCACGCTCCTTGACTGAGCCAGCCTGGCCCGCCAAGACTAAACAAGTCTTACAATGAGTATACCTAATTTCCAGACTGTGTTTTTGTTGGTTTTTTTTTTTTTTAAGATTTTATTTATTTATTTGATAGAGATCACAAGTACGCAGAAAGGCAGGCAGAGAGAGGAGGAAACAGGCTCCCTTTGGAGCAGAGAGCCCGATGCAGGGCTCGATCCCAGGGCCCTGGGATCATGACGTGAGCCGAAGGCAGAGGCTTTAACCCACTGAGCCACCCAGGTGCCCCCGAGACTGTGGTTTTTTTAAAGCATTTCCCACTAAAAGAACCAAAGTTCCTTCAAGAAATGGCTGATCCTAAGTATGGGACAGAAAAACTCCTAGGGGTGCCTGGGTGGCTCAGTCATTAGGCTTCTGCCTTCAGCTCAGGTCATGATTCCAGGCTTCTGGGATCAAACCCTGCATCAAGCTCCCTGCCCTGTGGGAGGCCTGCTTCTCCATCTCTCACTCCCCCTACTTTTGTTCCCTCTCTAGCTGTCTCTCTGTCATATAAATAAATAAAATCCTCAAAAAAAAAAAAAAAAACAGGAAAACTTCTAGATGACTTTATAGAGATAAGACAATTTAAGCTTCACTAGCAAGAATGACAATTCTTACTAAATATAAGAAATTGAATATGCTGGGGCACCTGGGTGGCTCAGTGGGTTAAAGCCTTTGCCTTCGGCTCGGGTCATGATCCCAGAATCCTGGGATCGAGCCCCGCATCAGGCTCTTTGCTCTGCATGGGGCCTGCTTCCTCCTTTCTCTCTGCCTGCCTCTCTGCCTACTTGTGATCTCTGTCTGTCAAATAAATATATAAAATCTTAAAAAAAAAAAAGAAAGAAAGAAAGAAAAGAATGTGCTTCAATCCTTAAGTTCAAATCGTTCTAAAAAAATGTCATTGCTGGAGCACCTGGGTGGCTCAGTGGATTAAGCCTCTGCCTTCAGCTCAGGTCATGATCTCAGGATCCTGAGATCAAGCCCTGCATCAGACTCTCTGCTCAGTGGGGACCCTGCTTCCTCCTCTCTCTCCGCCTGTTGCTCTGCCTACTTGTGATCTCTCTCTGATAAATAAAATCTTTAAAAAAAAAAAATCACTGCTGAGGCACCTGGATGGCACAGTCAGTTGAACATCCAACTCTTGATCTCAGCTCAGTCTTGATTTCAAGGTCATGAATTCAAGCCCCACGCTGGGTTCCACACTGGGCATGGAGTCACTGCTTGGGGTGCCTGGGTGGCTCACTGGGTTAAAGCCTCTGCCTTCAGCTCAGGTCATGATCCCAGGATCCTGGGATCAAGCCCGGCATCGGGCTCTCTGCTCAGCAGGGAGCCTACTCCCCCCCTCCCCGCCCTGCTCTCTGCCTACTTGCGCTGTCTAATAAATAAATAAAAACTTTAAAAAAAATAATAGGTCACTGCTAAATGATGCTGAGGACATCAATTCATTCTTTTGAAAAATGAAAGAACTACAGCATTTACCCTGTTTCCCTTATATAAATTAATTCTGATAGGATTTGTACTTCAATGAAGGAAGTATTCTTCAAAATAGACTAGCACATTTTGCAGCCCTCCAAAGAATGAACCAATCCAGGAATAGACAACAGCTGCTATGACAAAAATTTTAAAAATTAAAAAATCTGTGTCTCATGATGAAGAACACTGCCTTTAAAATACTCTTACAAATGAAAAACAAAAATAACACATGCAAACTCAAATCTGATTGAGTCTGAAGATACAACCAGTTTACATAAAATAGAGGACAGAAAAGCACTGGCACATTATTCTATTAAACCTGCAATGAGCAAATCCACACTCAAGAAATACTACTGAACAAATGAACCACTTTCTTCCACAAAGATTTCCAAATGAAAAGAGAACTTAAAATATTAAAAGAGACTCAAAAATATGCCAACCAATTGCAACGTGTGGACTATATATGGATCCTCTATCAACTATTAAAAGACTTGACATTTGCAACAACTGGACATCAAAAAACTGACTTATGATATTAAGAAAAAAAGTTAATTTTTGAGTCTTATAATAGCATTTTCAGTATGTCTTTAAAACACTCTTACGTCTTAGGCACACATGCTAAGATCCTTATAGGCATAATGATGGATGCTTGAGGTTTCTTAAGAATATAAAGAGGGGCGCCTGGGTGGCTCAGTGGGTTAAAGCCTCTGCCTTCTGCTCAGGTCATGATCCCAGGGTCCTGGGATCGAGCCCTGCATCGGGCTCTCTGCCTGCTTCCCTTCCTCTCTCTCTGCCTGCTTGTGATCTCTGCCTGTCAAATAAATAAATAAAATCTTAAAAAAAAAAAAAAAAAAAAAGAATATAAAGAGGAAATGGTCAGAGTACAGGTTAAGCACAACTGGGCATGAGTTGATCAATGTTAAAAGCCAGGTGATGAGTATATAAAAGTTCATCGTGTTTTAATTTTACATATGAATTTTCCCATAATAAATACTGTTTAAGAATGCACTGTTTAAAGAATACTGAGCACCTGGGTTAAGGTTACTGAGCTCAGTGGGTTAAGCCTCTGCCTTCAGCTCAGGTCATGATCTCAGGGTCCTGGGATCGAGCGCCACATCTGGGCTCTCTGCTCAGTGGGGAGCCTGCATCCCCCCCCCCCGCCCTCTGCCTGCCTCTCTGCCTACTTGTGATCTCTCTGTGTCAAATAAATAAATAAAATCTTAAAAAAAAAAAAAAGAATGCACATCAAACAGGTACTTTTATGAACAAGTATGAAAAGAACAATTTGCTTCTAAGACTAACAGGTCATCTCACCATCTGTTCTGCTTTCTTCCTAAGTCTTAATTGTTGAATGCTGATCATATACTCCTGCTCTGAGAAAAAAGGACTCTTCAAACTAACACTGTAAAAAAACAGTCTAAGTAATTTTTCTTCTCCTACCTCTTTCCTATTAATACTTTTCCACTTTCTAATCTCAACTCAGCCAAATCTTCCCAAATGCCTTTAATCCTATTCCAATAAAAAGGAAGATAAGAAGTGCTGACAGAATACTCCCATGGTTAAGGGCAACGAGAGCAAAACATCAACAAGTGACTTAAGTACACAGGTTAAAATGATCTCAGTGAGAAAAAATTCCTACCTTGAAGTTTTCCAGATGCACCTTGTACTCTCTTCCAGCTCAAAACCAAGCCACATTTCTTTAAGAGAAAAAGAAAACAAAAAATGATCATCACCATTTGACAAATCAACTAATCAGTAATAAATATAAGAACATAACTGCTATTCCACCAGGAGAAAAATACAAGCAAAAATGTGAAAAAATCATAACACCTATTAATTTTTTTTAAATCCTCTCAAATCCCACATATTATATGAATGAAATATGTAATACATCATTTAAAAGAAAAATATAAATTCTTACAAATTCTTATTTGCAGAAAATTGACTACCTTTTAGATTTTATTTAATTTGGGGGTGGGGAGAGAGCAAAAAAGAATGGGGAGAAGGGCAGAGAGGAAGGGGTAGGGAGAAAATCCCAAGCAGACTCTGCGCTGGGCGAGGAGTCCAACTCAGGGCTCCATCTCACTGAGATTACAACTTAAGCAGAAAACAAGAGTCAGAAACTCAACCAACTGAGCTATCCAGGCACCCCTTGACTACCTTTTAATAAATTAGAAATTTTACAGCATTATTTATCCTATCCAAAATGTATACATTAAAAAATTATCAATATTATAATATTTACTAAAAAACTATAGTAAATTCAAGTAAATACTTAGTCCATAAAAATTATGTTTTAAGGGGCGCCTGGGTGGCTCAGTGGGTTAAGGCTCTGCCTTCAGCTCAAGTCATGATCTCAGGGTCCTGGGATCAAGCCCTGCATCGGGCTCTCTGCTCAGCAGGGAGCCTGCTTCCCCTTCCCCCTCTGCCTGCCTCTCTGTCTACTTGTGATCTCTCTCTTTGTCAAATAAATAAATAAAATATTTTTGAAAAAAAAAAAGGGGGGGGTCCTCCACTCAGCAGGGGGCCTGCATCCCTTCCCTCTCCCCACCTCTCTGCCTACTTGTGATCTCTGTCAAATAAATAAAAGCTCTGAAAAGCTTTGAAAAAGTTTGAAAAAACTTAAGATTTTATTTATTTATTTGACAGAGTGAGTGAAAGACAGAGAGCAAGCATGAGCATGGGGGAATGGCAAGAAAAGGAGAAGCAGGCTCCCCACTGAGCTAGGAGCCCGATGTGAGGCTAGATCCTAGGACCCTGGCATCACAACCCAAGCCAAAAGCAGCCACTTAACCGACTAAGCCACCCAGACACCCCTTAAAGTTTTGTGGCTTTAAGATTTTGTTTAATTATTTGACAGAGAGAGAAATCAAGTAGACGGGGTGGGGGGGGGGGGACGACGACTCCCTGTTGAGCAGAGCGTGCAATATGGGCCCAATCCCAGGACCCTGAGATCACGACCCGAGCCAGAGGCTTAACCCACTGAGCCACACAGGTGCCCCACCCCTCAAGATTTTTTTAAAGTAATCTCTATACCCAATGTGGTGCTCAGACTCACAATTCTGAGATCAAGAGTCGCATGCTCTACTGACTGAGCCAGGCAAGTGCCCCTATATCGTAAAGGACTTTTAACATGGAAAAACGCTTGACTTGGGATGCAAAAATATTATGGGACCCAAGATTGCAGATAATATAGTAAGACTTTAACTATGTGAAAAAAAGTTTCCACAAATCAGAAATATTAATAGGGCAGGTTATCTGAAGAGTAAAACATTACATTTTGTTTACATTCAAGGTTTTGAAACAATATTTCTTTTTTTTTTACTAAAGATTTATTTATTTGAGAGAGAATGCACAAACAGGGAGGGGGGGCAGAGGGAGAGGGAGAGAATCTCAAGCAGATTCCTCTGAACAAGGAGACCGACACAGGGCTCGACCCAAGACCCTGAGATCATGACCTGGGCTGAAATCAAGAGTTGGACACTCAACCGACTGCACCACCGAGAAGCCCCAAAACATTATTTCTAATTATTAAAGTACAAACTAAATGGTTAGCAAAAAAAGTTATTTGTGGGAAATGATAACTGAAGATTGCCTGTCAAAGCTTAGAGAATACATGAATTTTTTAAATTTCCCTTCAGAAAAACCAATAAAGTGATGATTATCTAGGAATATAAAAGATAAAAAAATAAGAATATAAATATATATAAATATAAAAATATATTCATATTTAATATATATTAAATATAAATATATTTATATAATATAAATATATTCTTATTTAATATATATTAAATATATTTATATAATATAAATATATTCTTATTTAATTATCAATTGATAATTAAATAATATAAATATAAACATTAATTGTTGATATATTAATTTATATATTTAAATACATTTTTATACATATAAAATATATAAAAGATAAAAATCCATGAGGTCAAACATAATATGGGTAAACCACAGCAGCAGTCAACAAAATTCTGAAAAGAAAAAACACAAATGGAAGGATGGGAACTCATTCAGTAGAGCAAAGGCGGCTAAGTACTCCCAAGTACCTACAGATAAAGATATTCATTAGAATTAGGCTCATTGAAAAAAAAAGAATTAGGCTAGTTGATTCCACAACCCCAAGCCATCTGGACTGGAGGTAAAATGTACACACAGAGGAGAATGGGGCTGAAGCACGAGGCTGAATAAAAACAGGTGCTTGTGGGGCACCTGGGTGGCTCAGTCCAGTGTCTGCCCTTGGCTCAGGTCATGGTCTCAGGGTCTGGGGATCAAGCCACACGTCAGGCTTCCTGCTCAATGGGGAATCTGCTTCTCCCTCTGCCCCCATCCCTCCTGCTCTCTTTCCCAAATAAAATCTTAAAAACAAACAAACAAAACCAGGTGATTGCTGACAATATGATTATGGAATAATGAAAGCCTCAAGAGTCCTTTTCAAGCCAACGGCTTTACTCCTCACCCCTAGAGAAGACAGCCTGCGATCTTTACAGGCAACTATACTTAATCTCCACCCTCAGCAATGACAGAATGAAGTTGTCTGAGGAAAGTGAAAAGAATAGGCTTTGGATACAGAGCAGCAGATAGCTATGTAAGATCAGGATGTGACACAGAATGGGTAACAAAGGAAGGAAGTAAAAGCAGCTGATCCGCTGAAATGCAGTTCTTCACCCCTAAACCCATATAGGCAGCCAATCATATACTCACTAGGCAGGAAACTGGAAGTTTTCTAGAGAAACCAATCAGCCCCCAGGAAAAGAACTTCATATAATAACATTCAAAACCTCTAGCTGCTGGCTAGATTACCCTACAATGATGCTATTTTAAAAACCCACCTTATGCATACAAAACTTTTTTTTAAATTTTAATAAATCTCTACACCCAAAATGGGTCTCAAACTCACAACCCCAAATCAAGAGACATGAGCTCCACTCGCTGAGCCAGCCAGGTACCCCCAAAAAACTTCAATCCCTAACTCAAATCTGAAGACAATCCTTGATCACACATTTAAGGAATGCCTTAAATGAGAAATGAAAGGAAGAAAAAATTCAGGAATGAAGCTTAAAAACAAAAAATTGTGCTGCAGATATGTCAAGAACAGGTTTAAAAAGAGCCTCTGCAGGGGCGCCTGGGTGGCTCAGTGGGTTAAAGCCTCTGCCTTTGGCTCAGGTCACCATCCCAGGGTCCTGGGATGGAGCCCTGCATCGGGCTCTCTGCTCAGCGGGGAGCCTGCTTCCTCCCCTCTCTCTGCCTGCCTCTCTGCCTACTTGTGATCTCTGTCTGTCAAATAAATAAATAAAAACTTTTAAAAAAATAAATAAATAAAAATAAGGTAAAAAATACACAAAGGAATGATAACCGCCAAATTTAGGATAGTGGATGACCCTGATGATTATTACCTCTATGAAACAAAGAAGTGGGTATGAGGGCCAACTGTAATGTTTTATTTCTTTGGCAAAAACATCTGAAGCTAGTATCACAATATTGAATACGACAAAGCTAGGTTTTGTGGTGTTTATTTTCTAAACATTTTTTTTTTTTTTTTTAAGATTTATTTGAGAGAGAGAGAGAAGGAGAAGGGGGAGGGTTCAAAGAAGAAGCAGATTCCCTGCCGAGCAGGGAGCCCAATGCGGAACTCAGTTCCGGGACTCCAGGATCATGACCTGAGCCAAAGGCAGTTGCTTAACCAACTGGGCCACCCAGGTGCCCCTCTAAACATGTTTGGTTTTTTTTTTAACGTTTTATTTATTTGACAGAGAGAGAGAGCACAAGTAGGCAGAGCAGCAGGCAGAGGGAGGGGGAGAAGCAGGCTCTCCACCGAGCAGGGAGCCAGATTCAGGGCTCAATCCCAGCCGCTTAACTGACTGAGCCACCCAAGCGCCCCTAAACATGTTTTAGCACAAGGATCATACAACTTACAAAACAGAAAGAGCAATAAAATCAAGAAGAAAAAGATTTAAAAATAACTTCTCTAAAAAATAGTGGAGATTATGGAGAGAGGAAGTACCAGTACTCTTGTTTTTCATTATAAAATCATTTAGTATTATTTCAGTTAATGCTCATTTGTCACCAGAGTAACAATTTTTCAATGAAGACAAAAAGGAAAACCAATGACTTCATGAACTCAAAAGAACTTATTTATCCTCAGAATAAAAACCTTAAAAGTAGGGCGCCTGGGTGGCTCAGTGGGTTAAAGCCTCTGCCTTCGGCTCAGGTCATGATCCCAGGGTCCTGGGATCAAGCCCCACATAGGACTCTCTGCTCGGCAGGGAGCCTGCTTCCCCCCTCTTTCTCTCTGCCTGCCTCTCTGCCTACTTGTGATCTCTGAAAAATAAATAAATAAAATCTTAAAAAAAAAAAAACCTTAGAATTAATTAATTCCCCACTAAATGCTAAAATCATTGTTTTAAAGGCTGCCGGGGAGAGACACATGCAACAGGACACTACTCAAATGTTCTCAAAACATTAACCCAGGGGTTACTTATTAATGACAAAAGCAAACATGGTATCTTCACAACAAAGAGATGTGACCACCGCAACCCTGTATCTAAACTGAGCATTACCAAACACAGGACCAAGAGTCACCATATACTTATTATGCTGCACTGAGGATACCACCCATGAACCATTCATACAATAAATGCTTACTCTGAATCTATGAGCAAATAGCCAAATTCAAAATGGGACACTCTGCAAAAGATCTGGACTCTTCAAAAAATGTTAATGTCATGAAAGACAAAACAAGCAAAAAAAAAAAAAAAAAAGGGGGCACCTGGCTGGCTCAGTCATTAAGCCACTGCCTTTGGCTCAGGTCATGATCCTGGAGTCCTGGGCTTGAGCCCCACATCGGGCTCCCTACTCTGCCAGAAGCCTGCTTCTCCCTCTCCCACTCCCCCTGCTTGTGTTCCCTCTCTCGCTGTCTCTCTGTCAAATAAATAAATAAAACGTTAAAAAAAAAAAAAGACAGAAAGGTATTCTGTATTACAGAAGTTGTCTAAAGAGGTATGACAATTCAACGCAATGTATAACCCTTGAACGAATTATAGAAAATAGGTATATTTAGTTAACAATACTGTATTGGGGAAAACAAAACAATACTGTATCAGCCTTAAATTTAAATGTGATGATGGTTTTATGATCATACAGGAGAATGTCCTTGGTCTTAGGAGACACAAGAACTATTCAGAGATGGAAATGTCATGTCACAACTTACTCTCCAATTATTGAGGGAAAAAAGCTTGTGTGTGTGTGTGTGTGTAGAAAGCACATGTGGCAGAAATGTGTTACAAGAATGTTCATTTTACTATTCATTCAACTTTTTTGCAGAACTTAAATTTTTCAAAATAATAAAATAATCAGAATCCTCTTCCTGCTTTTTCATAACTTTGAAATCCATAAAAATAAAATTTAAAAGTGAGAAACCGTTTAGCTTACAGCAAGGAGTTGTCTTATAAGCATGTCTGAGGCTTTCTCAGAAATGTTGCCGACAAAAACTGTAGTAGTGGGACCACAATTTTCATCATTTTCTTTAGCCTTTAAGCCTGGGTGATCCTTTCTTGCTCCCAAATGCTTTCCAACCATGGACACAGTGGGTACTAAAACCTAGAATGAAGAAAAGCAATAAAATTGGAACTGGCAATTAAATTTCCTGTCATGTTTAAAGTAACATTAGTCTAAAAACAATTTTAAAGTACTAAATATATAGCACATTATTAAAGGTTCTACATATTTAAATCTTCTCATTTTTCATTAATGCAAATTTATTCATGACAAGTTCCACTATTAGATTACCTTTTTTTTTTTTTTTTTTTAAACAAGATTTGAGAGAACACATGCACAAGAGGGGGAGTGACAGACAGAGAGGGAGAGAGAATCTCAAGCAGACTCCCTCTGGAGCCCCAATGTGGGGCAAGCGACCCGAGATCCAACAACCCTGAGATCATTATCTGAGCCAAAATCAAGTCAGATGTTTGACCAACTGAGCTACCCAGGCACCCCAAATTACCTTTCTTTTGTAAACATCTTGGAAAAGAAAATAAAAATAACCTGGATGGAAATTCTTTAATATTTAAGACCTAATTCTAAAATGTCTAAGACATCAGGGCACCTGGGTGGCTCAGTGGTTTAAGCCTCTGCCTTCGGCTGAGGTCATGATCTCAGGGTCCTGGGATCGAGTCCCACATTGGGCGCTCTGCTCAAAGGGGAGCCTGCTTCCCCCCCCCCCCACCTCTTTGCCTGCCTCTCTGCCTACTTGTGCTGTCAAATAAATAAAATCTTTTAAAAATATATATATAAATCAATCAAATGTCTAAGACATCATATATCATTTAAAATTATCAAATATAGGGGCGCCTGGGTGGCTCAGTGGGTTGAAGCCTCTGCCTTTGGCTTGGGTCGTGATCTCAGGGTCCTGGGATCGAGCCCCACATCGGGCCCTCTGCTCTGCCAGGGAGCCTGCTTCCTCCGCCCTCTCTCTCTCTGCCTACTTGTGATTTCTATCTGTTAAATAAATAAATAAAGTCTCTTAAAAAAATTAAATTATCAAATATATCCAGGAACTTCTTCACAACTTTACTCTGTACTAATATAAAATCAAATTTCCAGGGCACCTGGCTGGTTCAGTCAGTAAGGTGTCTGACTCTTGATTTCAGCTCAGGTCATGACTTCAGGGTCCTAGGATTTAGCCCTGCATCAGGCTCCGTGCTCAGCGATGGGTCTACTTCTCCCCGCCATCTCCTTCTGCCCCTCCCCTCCCCTACTTGTACTTGCTCTAAGTAAACCCCCCAATTTTTTTTTTAAAGATTTTATTTATTTGTTTGACAGACAGAGATCACAAACAGGCAGAGAGAGAGGAAGGGAAGCAGGCTCCCTGCCATGCAGAGAGCCCGATGCGGGGCTTGATCCCAGGACCCTGAGACCATGACCAGAGCCCAAGGCAGAGGTTCAACCCACTGAGCCACTCAGGCGCCCCTCCCCCAATTTTTTTTTTTTAATTTTATTTATTTATTTGACAGACAGAGATCACAAGTAGGCAGAGAGGCAGGCAGAGAGAGAGAGGAGGAAGCAGGCTCCCTGCCGAGCAGAGAGCCCGATGCGGGGCTCGATCCCAGGACCCTGGGATCATGACCTGAGCCGAAGGCAGAGGCTTAACCCACTGAGCCACCCAGGCGCCCCCCAAATTTTTTTTAAATGAGAGCAAATTCTAATTATCCCCGCTAATCCTCTGATAGAGCATTTGAATACTCATAGCACTCTCCAACACTTAAATTTTACTTTTATCCATTAATTACATTTTTATTTTCCCTTTATAACTGTCAACAGAGGAAGGAACGATCCTAACTCATTATTGTATCTGGAACTGAATTTAGCAAAACAGGAACAGTAGGCACCAAATAAATAATGGTTAACTGAGGGAGCTCTTCCAAACCCCAAGTCCTACCTTTTCCTATACTGAAATGAAAGAAAGTAAGAGTACCTGTCATGTAGAGGTTTTCCAAAATAGCCAAACAGTGGGTATCCAATGCAAGAAAAATTGGACTCCCCCCACCCCGCTTGGTCTGCAGAACCATATCTTCTCAGTGGTCTGCCTCACAGCAGATTCCTGTTTGCCCACAGAGCTACCATCTCCTTTTTTTTTTTAATATTTTATTTATTTGTCAGACAGAGAGAGAGCACAGGAGCGAGCAGAGGCAGACAGAGTGGCAGGCAGAGGCAGAGGGAGAAGCAGGCTCCCTGCTGAGTGAGCAAGGAGCCCGATGTGGGACTCGATCCGAGGACACTAGGATCATGAGCTGAGCCGAAGGCAGCCGCTTAACCAACTGAGCCACCCAGGCGTCCCCCATCTCCTTTTTAATATGAGTAACACTCCCCTTCCTCCCTTTTCAAAATCCACGGGTAGAAAAACAATTGAAAGTAATGAAATCTACCCCCCACCATAGTGGAATTCCAGACGAAGTTTGATACTCTACCACAACTCAAAGAAAAATTCTGGTTAAACAACAGTTAAAGAGGGTTATTATTCATTCATGTGTTACAGCTTTAAGTGTACAAAAGCTCCGATGAATGTGAAGAATTAAGACTTAAGAAGACTGAATAATAGGAACGTCTGGGTGGCTCAGTCCCTTAGGAAGCTGCCTTCGGCTCATGTCATGATCCCAGGGTCTTGGGATCAAGTCCCACATCGGGCTCCTTGCTCATCACGGAGCTTGCTTCTCCCTCTGCCTGCTTTTCCCCCTGCCTGTGTACTCTCTCTCTCTCTAATAAATAAAATATTAAAAAAAAAAGAAGACTGAAATATAAAACACTTTAGCAGAGTAAAGACTTCATGAAAACTTTACAAAGCTTAACAATATCCTGCCAGAGGACAGAAAAAAATAGTTTGGAAGGGGCTAAAAATTTAGGTAGGTGAGAGAAAAGAATGGAATACATTCAACACAAATTTCACTTCAAAACTTAAGTTTCTATAAGGATCATTTATAGTCTTTTTTTTTCTTTTTTTCATTTATGGGATTAAACGGTCTTGATCATTCTATCTCCCAGGACCAAGATAAGAGTAGGGAATGACGAAAGATCCAATGACCTAAATCTAATATTACAAGTATAAGAAGAGTCTAGAGAATATAAGGTAAATCATAAACTATTTAGGGACCCTAGTTTATTCTTTTTATTTTTTTTTTTAGGGACCCTATTTTAAAGGCAATTGCATAATATGCATAGCTGAGTGAAAATGATACGCAAGTAGTATGATATACATGCTTTCACTCCCTATTATTCTTGTAAATACTAAAAATAATTTAAGTTTATTAGGTTGTGTTTTTTTTTAAGCTTTAAATGCACTAACACATGCAGCTTATGGGTGGCTTAGTCCTTAAGCATCTGGCCTTCAGCCCAGGTCATGATCCCAGGGTCCTGGGACTGGAACCCCCCACATCAGGCTCCTTGCTTGGCGGGAAGCCTGCTTCTCCCTCTCCCACTCCCCCTGCTTCTGTCCCCTCTCTTGCTGTGTCTCTGTCAAATAAATAAAATCCTTAAATAAATAAATGTAGTAACACTACTGTATCTCCTACTTCCTCCTTAAAATTATACTTACAGTTGGAGCAGGAGCCATAATGCTCATTGGTACAGGAATCATTGGGGTCCCTAAGAAAAAAGCACATTAAATCTTATGAATACAAGTATATATGACTATATTCTGTATTACATGGCACAGAAATAGGTATCCTCACTCACAGTCAGTTTAAGTAGAAACATACGACTAGTGAAAATTAAGATATTGATGAATGCCTTATTTTTTTTTAAATAAGTATTTTTTTTAAGATTTTATTTATTTGACAGAGATCAGAAGTAGATGGAGAGGCAGGCAGAGAGACAGGAGGAAGCAGGCTCCCCGCTGAGCAGAGAGCCCAATACGGGGTTCCATCCCAGGACCCTGGGATCATGACCTGAGCCGAAGGCAGAGGCTTAACCACTGAGCCACCCAGGTGCCCCTTTCCTTTTTTTTTTTTTTTTTAAAGCCAAATGCCTTATTTTCAAAAGCAATGTGGTATAGGCTGGTCTATATAAACTTACACAACAAAAAACTATTCTAAAAGCAAGAAGACTACCACTACAACATGCTTCTGTCTCAGGCGCCTGGGTGGCTCAGTAGGTTAAAGCCTCTGCTTTCAGCTTGAGTCGTGATCTCAGGGTCATGGGACCGAGCCCCACGTTGGTCTCTCTGCTCAGCAGGGAGCCTGCTTTCCTCTCTCTCTGCCAGCCTCTCTGCCTACTTGTGATCTCTGTCAAATAAATGAAGTCTTAAAAAATAAAATAAAAATCTGGACAGATACTGATTCATGTTCATCTGATTCAGTACATCCTGAAAGCCAGTAATTCATGCAAATACAGATTCACTTATGAGTAAACACGGTATTAATGAATCCTTTAAAAGTTAAAAAAAAAAAAAGGTATCCAATGAGAAATTAATCTAGAAACCTTGAAAGAATCTTGTTATTGCTGTTTCTTTAATAAAAACAAAAATCGGGGTGCCTGGGTGGCTCAGTTGGTTAAAGCAACTGCCTTCAGCTCAAGTTATGATCCTGGACTCCCGGGATCAAGTCCCGAATCAGGGTCCCTGCTCAGCACAAAGTCTGCTTCTCCCTCTGACACTCTTCCCTCTCATGCTCTCATGCTCAAATAAATAAATAAAATCTTTTTAAAATTTTTTAAAATTTTTAAAAATTAAAAAAAAGAAACATGCAAAAAATATGACCAGTAATCTCAGTGTCAAAGAAAATCTCTAGACAATCATCTGCTGGATGCACTGAGGGTTTAAGAGAGGTCAATGGGGGACACCTGGGTGGCTCAATCAGTTAAGGGGCTGCCTTCGGGTCGGGTCATGATCCAGCCCTGCACTGGGATCCTTGCTCAACCGGGGAGCCTGCTTCTCTCTGCCTCTGCCTGCCACTCTGCCTGCTTGTGCGCGCGCTCTCTCTCTGACAAATAAATAAAATATTTAAAATAAAAAAAAAAAAAGGGGTCAATGGGCTAGTAATATCTACATTTTTGTTTTCAACTACACTGTTTACCAACCAGTGACTACTGTATTGCGTGTTCTTGTGTTTGTAACTAATGAAAACATCTTGCCATCTGAGCACTAAGAACACAATGATGGCAAAAATCAGTGAAAGATTTGTCTACTTTTCTTTTTTTTTTTTTAAAGATTTTATTTATTTATTTGATAGACAGAGATCACAAGTAGGCAGAGAGGCAGAGAGAGAGGAGGAAGCAGGCTGTCCGCAGAGCAGAGAGCCCGATGCGGGGCTCGATCCCACGACCCCGGGATCATGACCCGAGCCAAAGGCAGCGAGCGGCCTTAACCCGCTGAGCCACCCAGGCGCCCCAATTTGTCTACTTTTCTAATATGAATTTTAAAATGCTTTTTTAAAAGTATATCTCAAGAAATTCTGAAATTTCTCTTCAGTTCAAATTTAACATCAATTTAAGAGAATACTCCAGCTAAGACTGGTAATAAATTCTTAAACACTTAACATTATCCATTTATTTTCTAATAAAACTTTAATTAACTTTTAAATGAGAAAAATCAGGATTCTTAAACAATAGTCAATAGAATATTGCACAAAACAGAAAAAAACACAGAGGTGCCCGGCTGGCTCAGTTGGAGAAGCATATGACTCTCCATCTCAGGGTCATGAGTTCAAGCCCCATGTCAGGTGTAGAGATTACTTAAATAAATATGCACATAAACTTTTAAAATAGAAAAAATGGGGGCGCCTGGGTGGCTCAGTAGGTTAAGCCTCTGCCTTCCACTCGGTTCATGATCTCTGGGACCTAGGATCAAGCCCTGCATTGGGCTCTCTGCTCAGCAAGGAGCCTGCTTCCCACCCACTCCCACCCTGCCTGCCTCTCTGCCTGATTGTGATCTCTCTCTGTCAAAGAAATAAATAAAATCTTAAAAAAAATAAATAGAAAAGACAAAAGACTTCAGAATCAAAACTGGGTACAACTCTTGGTTCTATTACATCTAACTATGCAATCTTAGGCAAGCTCTTTAAGCTGCAGTTTCCTCAATTTTCCTGAGGTAATTTCTTTGGAGCACCTATGAGACCGACTAAGATTATTTATGTGTAGCACTTCAATACAATGGATGCTCAGAACTGTAATTCATTAATCCATATATCTTAATTTTTTACTTTTAACTTTGCAAAAAAAAAAAGGACCCCCCCCCCCCTTATCAACTGTAATCTAGATGGCACCTTTTCCATAGGTAAAATTTCTACTAAAGAAAAATTCAGGGGTGCCTGGGTGGCTCAGTCGGTTAAGCACCTGCCTTCGGCTCAGGTCCTAATCCCAGAGTCCTGGGATGGAGTCCCACATCAGGCTCCCTGCTCAGAGGGGAGCCTGTTTCTCCCTTTCCGTCTCCCTCTCCCTCTGCTGGTGCAAACATGTGCACTTTCTCTTTCTTTATCCTGTTCTTAAAATAAATAAATAGGGGCGCCTGGGTGGCTTAGTGGGTTAAAGCCTCTGACTTCAGCTCGGGTCATGATCTCAGGGTCCTGGGATCGACCCCCGCATCGGGCTCTCTGCTTCTCGGGGAGCCTGCTTCCTCCTCTCTCTCTCTGCCTGCTGCTCTGCCTACTTGTGATCTCTGTCTGTCAAATAAATAAATAAAAATCTTTAAAAAATAAATAAATAATAAATAAATAAATAAATAGGACCTTCAAAAAAATAAAGAAAAATTCAGAAAAAGACAGTGGGGAAAAATTTTTTTTTCTTTAAGCAAGCTCTACACCCAACATGGGGCTCGAACTTACAACCCTGAGATCAAGAGTTGCATGTTGTACAGACTATAAGCCAGCCAGGCACACCACCGTTTTGTCCTTTTTAATACTAAAAGGTTTTTTTTTTTTTTTTTAGGATTTTTTTTTTTTTTCGGGGAGAGAAAGTGGGAAAAAGGGGGGGGGGGGGGGGGGGAGGAGCAGGCAGAGGGACAGGGAGGCTCCCAGCAGAGCAAGAGCAAGAAGCCTAATATGGAACTCGATCCCAGGGTCCTGGGATCATGACCTGAGCCAAGTGCAAATGCTTTACCGACTGAGCCACCCATGCTTCCTGACAGTTACTAAAAGTTTTACAGTTATGTTTCCTACCTCAATTTACTAATACCATAAATAGAGAATTCACAGTGGAAAATATATTGGTACTCATTACAAAGATCTACACATGCTGAAGTGAAAAGAAGCAAAAGTACGCAGAGTGAACAATGCAGTACTGGCTGAATTATTAAAAAAAGAGAAGTGGGGAAAGGGTAAACATAAGCAAACACACCAGGATATGCACAATGTATCTCTGGACAATTACACACCAGAAGCTGATAAGAGAGGCTATGTTTGGAGAAGGAAACTCTTAGGAACTGTATGGGAAAAAAACTTCCTTTTTCTATAAGCATGTATTATGTTTTAAGGAAAAGTTAATATATTTCCCTAAACAAAAATGATAGTGTATGCTGCTGTAAACAGATTCAGAATTAACAGGTTACCACGCTGAATAAATGCCCACATTAGTAAGGCACTGACCAACCAAGAAGAGAAACTTGGTTCAAGACCAACCAAGAAAACAATATGCTTTTGGGGTCTGCTGTCTCATCTTAAAAAATTATGCAGGCAATAGTCAAGAAAAACAAGTTTCATTCTTCTACTTCCATTTAACAATTTGGTATAATGTTCATCAGAAAATGTTAAATTTAGTGTTTGCTCTTTAAAAATTCAAAGACTTTAAAATATTTTCTATAAAACCAACCAACCAGGAAGGAACTTAAGGCACTGATTTTTCACTGTCACCTTTCCTGATTCTGAATAAGTGCTTAAGTTCCTTTCCAATCCCTTGAATTTATTCACAAAGAAATAAAAAGTAAACTATTCTTCCATATAAAACCATAACATAAAGGTTTTGTTAAAAAAAAAAAAAGTATTATGGTTACCAGTAAGGGCTCATAGATCTTCTTACCAGACTACAAATTTATGAACAAAATCAGGATATATGAACCGCCCCAAAATTGCTGCCCAAATGAAAATGGCTCTGGACACTATTGTTCCTATGTTACTAATCTGTTAGATGGTTGACAACTTTATTCAGTTTTCTGTTAACATTATTCTCTCAATCACCCTATTCAGAAGAGCTAAAATACTGACTAAAATTCAGCAACTGGTCCACGAAATACTAAACTGGTTTTAATTTAAATTTTATTTTCTTTAAATTTAAATACGTATTTCAACCTATACTCCTGGCAGCAGGTGGAAACAAATGCACATCTATAATCACCTAGAAGGATATACAGAGTTGCTACAAGCATAAATGTCTTAAAAATTTGTACAAATATTGCATTCTATCCCATGACATATATATGTAAGTATTTGTTCCAACTTTTTCTTTTTAAGATTTTATTTATTAGACAGAGATCACAAGTAGGCAGAGAGGCAGGCAGAGAGAGAGAAGGGGGAAGCAGGCTCCCTGCCGAGCAGAGAGCCTGATGCAGAGCTCGATCCCAGGACCCCGGGATCACCACCCAAGCCGAAGGCAGAGGCTTTAACCCACTGAGCCACCCAGGCGCCCCTTGTTCCAACTTTTAAAAGTATGATTTACCCCCAAATTTCTGAAGTGTTAAATAATACTCCAGAAACATTGCATGTTTATCTTGTGGCTTTCACACCTCCTCCAACACTGCCATACAATTGACCTAGGAGTAGGAGGGCCCCAAAGCTGAGCCTCTAGAATATATGTGTTATGAATTAACAGTCCATCTTAAGAGTCAACTTCAATGTACTGTTATTTCTCAAGATTCAAGCTCTTTAGAAAAACACTATAATTTCAAACAGATCATCCAATGGTTAAAAACAGGTCTCTGGGGGGCACCTGGGTGGCTCAGTGGGTCAAGCCTCTGCCTTTGGCTCAGATCATGATCTCAGGGTCCTGGGATCGAGCCCCACATCAGGCTCTCTGCTCAGCAGGGAGTCTGCTTCCCTCTCTCTGCCGGCTTCTCTGCCTACTTGTGATTTCTGTCAAATAAATAAATAAAAATTTTAAAAAACAGGTCTCTGATGTAAAGCTTTCCTCAAAATATTTCTGGATGATTTATAGGAGCATTCACTAATTTCATCCTGAATTACACAGGTTCTATGTAGAGGAGGGGCTTAACATGCAAATTAAGAAGAGCTCTTAGATGTGGTCTTTTGGAAGGGAAATTTTGTATTAAAATGTTTTCAGGGGCGCCTGGGTGGCTCAGTGGGTTAAAGCCACTGCCTTCGGCTCGGGTCATGATCCCAGGGTCCTGGGATCGAGCCCCGCGTCGGGCTCTCTGCTCTGCGGACAGCCTGCTTCCTCCTCTCTCTCTGCCTCTCTGCCTACTTGTGATCTCTGTCTATCAAATAAATAAATAAAATCTTTAAAAAAAAAAAAAATGTTTTCAGGGGCGCCTGGGTGGCTCAATGGGTTAAAGCCTCTGCCTTCGGCTCAGGTCATGATCCCAGGGTCCTGGGATCAAGCCCCGAGTCAGGCTCTCTGCTCCACGGGCAGCCTGCTTCCTCCTCTCTCTCTGCCTGCCTCTCTGCCTACTTGTGATCTCTGTCTGTCGAATAAATAAATAAAAATCTTAAAAAAAAAAAAAAGTTTTCAGCCCCCCTAAAATATAAAAAATATCTGGGCGCCTGGGTGGCTCAGTTGGTTAAGCAACTGCCTTCGGCTCAGGTCACGATCAGGTCCTGGGATCGAGTCCCACATCAGGCTCCCAGCTCCATGGGGAGTCTGCTTCTCCCTCTGACCTTCCCTCTCATGCTGTCTCACTCTGTCTCTCTCTCTCAAATAAATAAATAAAATCTTTAAAAAAAAAAAAAACACATTTTATATATATAAAAATATCTGAACTACCACCCATAAACCTAAGGAAAACCCTTGCTCTCCTGGACCAAGCAATGTTAATTATGTACCTTAAGATAATGGTTCTCAAATGTGGGTCCTCTAAGCTATGCTTAAATAGATGTTTAGGAATCCCCTGTTAAAAACTGTTAACTTCCTGGGCGCCTGGGTGGCTCAGCGGGTTAAAGCCGCTGCCTTCGGCTCGGGTCATGATCCCAGGGTCGTGGGATCGAGCCCCGCATCGGGCTCTCTGCTCTGCGGACAGCCTGCTTCCTCCTCTCTCTCTCTGCCTCTCTGCCTACTTGTGATCTCTATCAAATAAATAAATAAAATCTTTAAAAAAAAATAAAAATAGGGACGCCTGGGTGGCTCAGTTGGTTAAGCAGCTGCCTTCGGCTCAGGTCATGATCCCAGCGTCCTGAGATCAAGTCCCACATCGGGCTCCTTGCTCGGCAGGGAGCCTGCTTCTCCCTCTGCCTCTGCCTGCCTCTCTGTCTGCCTGTGCTTGCTCTCGCTCTCTCTCTCTGACAAATAAATAAAATAAAATATTTAAAAAAAATAATAAAATAAAATAAAAATAAAAATTGTTAACTTCCTAAAAATAAAAATTCCTGGGATGCCTGGGTGGCTCAGTGGGTTAAGCCACTGCCTTCAGCTCAGGTCATGAATCCAGCGTCCTGGGATCGAGTCCCGCATCGGGCTCCTTGCTCAGCAGGGAGCCTGTGTCTCTCTCAGCCTCTGCCTGCTTATGCATTCTCTCTCTCTCTTTCTCTCTCTCAGACAAATAAATAAACAAAATCTTAAAAAAAAAGAGAAATTCCTGGGCTCCGGTATCTGAGGATCTGAATCTGTGGATTGGAGTGGAACCTAAAAAAAATTTTCTTTTTCCTGAGAGTTCTGGAGAGAGGAAGTTTTTATATGGTAATTTGGAAAGCTCTCCAAGATATATTGTTAAGCATAAAAAAGCAAGAGGCAGGGCACCTGGGTGGCTCGGTCAGTTAAGTGTCTGGCTTCAGCTCTGGTCATGATCCCAGGGTCCTGGGATCAAGCCCCATGTCGGGCTCCCTGCTTAGTGGGAAGTCTGTTTCTCTCTTTACTCCTCCCCACTGCTCATGATCTCTCTCTCATGCTCTCTCTCAAATAAATTAAACAAAATCTTAAAAAAAAAAAAGCGGGACGCCTGGGTGGCTCAGTTGGTTAAGCGGCTGCCTTCGGCTCAGGTCATGATCCCAGCATCCTGGGATCGAGTCCCACATCAGGCTCCTTGCTTGGCAGGGAGCCTGCTTCTCCCTCTGCCTCTGCCTGCCACTGTCTGCCTGTGCTCGTTTGCTCTCTCTCCTCTCTCTGACAAATAAATAAATAAAATCTTAAAAAAAAAAAAAAAAGCAAGAGGCAAAATAGATAGATGCTGCTATACATCTGCATTAAAAGAAAAACAGGGGTGCCTGGGTGGCACAGTCCTTAAGCATCTGCCTTCAGCTCAGGTCATGATCCCAGAGTCCTGGGCCTGAGCCCCACATCGGGCTCCCTACTCTGCTGGAAGTCTGCTTCTCCCTCTCCTACTCCCCCTTTCTCACTGTGTCTATCGAATAAATAAATAAAATCTTTAAAAAAAAAAGAAAGAAAAAAATAAAACAGTGGATAAAAGTATACTTAAGGGCAGCCTGGGCGGCTCAGTAAGTTAAGCATCCAACTCTTAATTTCAGCTCAGGCTGTGTGATCTGAGGATCATATAATCAAGGGCCGTGTCAGGTTCTGCACTGGGTGTGGAACCTGCTTGGGATTCTCTCTCTCTCTGCCCCTCCCTCCCAGTTCACCTGTTCACATTCGTGCACGCTCTCCCTCTCTTTCTTTACAAGGGGGGGGAAATACACACACACACACTACACACACACACACTTAAAGCAGCTTGTAATGTACATTAAAAACTACCTGGGGGGAAAAAAAAAAACTACCTGAAAGGATAAAGAAATCAATGAGCCTGTTTTGTTTCCCTCTTTTGATAAAGGAATAGTAACAACAGTTACGTGGAAATATGAGCAAAATCTTTCACTGTATACCTTTTTAACTACTGAATCATACAAACTAGTATGTATTTATTGGAATACACATTTCCTTTTTAAATAAAGGTGTTTCTGAAAAACCTTCACAGATAAATTTGATACTAAACCAGATATGAAAAAGTACTGTCACAGGAAAATAAGGTATCACATTTACAGAAGTTTGCTAACATCTTTACTCTAAAACACAGTCACGTACATTCCATTTTCCTAAAGTTAACACTATAATGACAAAAGTACAGTTAAAAATAACAACAGTATCCACAAACTTACCGGGAGGTACAGGTGGAGGAAAACCAGGAAACTGTGGGGGTGGGATCCCTGGTGGGAGTGCTGGGATTCCCATAGGTGGGCGATTCAAATGAGGGGGGAAAGACATTCTTACTGCAGCGGTCTAAAGAAAAAAATCATGACAAATCATTTTATTTGAAAACTTTGCAATTTGATATGCCTGGTTTGTTGGCCTTCATTTTTAGAGTATCTGCAAAATTCTAAAGTTTTCTTACCCAAAGGAGTTGGCAAAGACCCTCTTTTCTCTGTCTGTCCATTGAGAATTTTTAAAACTTAGATCTTTTCTAAAATAAGTTCCCAAAATGTACACGATCTAAATTCAGGATAGACTCCTACAATCATATGGGAATACATATAAAGGAAGAAAAAAATTTTGAGGTTCAGTTAATATCCAAAAACTAAATACCAAACATCAATGAATTTTTTTTTTAACCAAACTCAGAATCCAGGAAGATTATCTAACAGTTTTTTTCTTTAAATGTTCTGATGCATTCATTTTTTTACAAACATCAGCCCCCTGAAAACTATATGTACAAAGTTACACAGTATTTGTTGATTCAGTGTTGGCCAGTTTCTCAAGGACAAATGAATGCGTCAGTGAACTATAAACTGAGAGAGAAGAAACCTCCTGACATAAAGTCACACACTAACCCGTACTAACCACTCAGATATAAAGAGAACATACAATTTGTGACAATAAGAAAAATGTCCTAATTTGTGGTAAACTTAAAAACAAACCTCTTAACCATTCTTGAATGATATTCAATGAATGAATGAAATTCAAAAATCAGAAGCTAACTTTTTTTTTAGAAGCTAATTTTTTTAATACAAGAAAAGTGAACTGTTTCATTTGGTTTGTGGTATTACTACTTAAAATAAATTTAATTTTGTCCTTTAAACAAATATAAATATTTAAGACTCCCCTACCACCAAATTTTATATTCTCATCAATATACTTGAGTGTCCAAAACTATCAGAAAAAGTAAAAAAAAAACTACATTAGGATGTCCTGGGAAGATTCCATGCACTAATTTAAAAAAGCAGCCAAAATAAGTGATCTCATACCAGTGATGGCACTAAATAGCAGTGACTTGATCAACAGGAGATATATCTGTCAGACACTAGGAAAAGCTCCCCCCACACTCTTTGTAACTGACGGAGTCTAGAGTTGTTTGAAGCTTTTAAAGAACATCTGTCTCTACTATTTTTTGTGTTTCATACATTGATTTACTCACCCTTCAGAAGAGAGAAGATAAAAAGTGCATGTCTTCCACTTCCTCGCCCCCTAATCCCAACAGTTTGGTATATATCGTTGTATTCTTCTAAATACCTTTCTATACACAAACTAATATATAATTATTTGTGTTTTTCTGCAACAATATAACCATACTATATTGTTAGGTGCATTTCTCCCTCATTATCATTAATATCTCTTCATATCAGTTCATTAACTTCTATTCCAATCTTTATAATGCAGTAAACTACTATAATACAGGCATACAATAATTATTCATTCAATATGGATGGTTGATTCAACATTTTGCTCTTATAAGGCTAAACATTCTTGGACATATAAATCTATGCACTGTGCAAAAAATTCTATTGTACAGATTAGTGCTACTTGTATCTACACTTTACCTCCAAGTCACCCTCCAAAGCTAGTGTACAAATCTGCATCCCCACCACCAATATATGGGAATGCCCTTTGCTCAGATCCTCACCATTGCTAGAGTAAATCAGTGTTTAAATTATAACAACCTAACAGGTAAAAAAAAAAAATGCTCTCACTTCAATAAGCATCTCCTTAGTCACTAAGGAGGTTGAGTATCTTTTTACCTGTTTATTAGACATTTCTTTAAAACGGTTTTAGAAAAGCATGTCCTTCAGACTCAGAGCTGTTCTTCCTCAGTGTTCTTTTGGCTTAATTAGGATAATACAATATTCTATAAAATCTAAACTTCAATTTCAGAAAACACAGTACACTTAAAATACTTAGAAAGCTTTACAAATAAAATAAATTCCTAGGATTTCATACACTTAGAAAATAAGGTATTGCAAATACTTTAAAATATTAAGTATCAGCATAAATTAAAAAGGAAAAATGCAACTAATTAATGACTGTAGAAGTGTTGAATTTTTAAATAATCTTTTTATAAAACTTTTTGCCCAAAACCAAAAACAAATATTCTATATAAAAGGGGCAGGAGTGTATCTCCTTTTAACGGAGGGCTACTGTCCTACTTACAGAAACTCTTCTATTATCATTATAATACTCTATCTCAGCACTTTCTTAGGAGGGCAGTTGAAATTAATACCTGTTGAATAAATAAATCAATGAATGAATCAGTAAACCGATTTATTAAGAAGCTCCCATGTGCCAGTACTATGCTAGCAATGACCCAGTGCCTAACCTCACAATGTTTACAAAGCCTGGAGCATGAATTCATCTCTAGAATCATTTATTGTCAAATATTAGCTATAACTATTAAAGACCTATATCCTTGGTCTTTAAATTCTATTTCATGACTTTTTAAATGTGTAATTCATTCTACACAAATTAACCAGATTATTTCTTAGTTTATGCCAATATGACCAATCCACTCACTTCTAATTTTTCTGTGTTCCATGGCCCTTTCATTTAGCCCTGTTCACAACTTGCTTATTCACAGGCGAGCTTCAAAAGTGAGTAATCTTAGTAAGATAATGGTCCCTCCTGTGGTCAGAAAACTACAATTCTGGTGATCACTGATAAATATTAATGTTCATTTTAAACATCCTAAAATAAGAGTATCAATACTTTTTTCAAAATGAGCTTTTGGTTTCACACGTGAAAATGAGAATAAACCTTTATAACCATAAGCAAAGTTTATCAGTTTTTACCTACAGTTGATAAATGGTAATACTCTCATTACAAATTACATAGAGATTCAAAGTTGGTAAGTACTTTGCAGAATAAAGTAGGGAAAAGACTAAGAACTACTAAAATATGGTGGTCAGGCCTCACCAAGAAGGTAGGCAAATTGAACAAAAGATTCCAAAGGGGCCTAGGCAGAAGCCTTGTATCTGAAGGTAATGGCCTTCCAAGCAAAGTAAACAGCAAATGCAAAGAGCCTGAGGTGGGTGGGCATGGAGCGTTTATGGAAGGAGCAAGGCCGAGAGCTAGAGCAGAGTACTTGAGGAAAGTCAAAGATAAATGCCAACCAAGTATTACTTGGGGGAGAGGATTCAGAAAATGTAGTATGTAGGCCACTGTAAAGGTTTTGATTTTTACTATGAATGAGATAGAAAACATTGGAAAGACTCTTGACCTGGCTTACATTTTCACAGTGTCACTGGCCACTGCATTAAGAATGCAGAACAAGGGTAGAAGCAGGAGACTACTGCCAATAACACAGTCCAGAGAGGGTGGCCTGGAATAGGTGGAAGTGGTTATGGCGTTAGATCCTGGATGCAGTACTTTGAAGGTAGCCAACTGCTACTGTGGGGTCATGTGTGAGGTTTAAGAAAAGAAATGCAAAGGTTATTCTATTAACACTGAAATAACTTAAATAACATTTAAAAATACTTGTATTTTTTCACTTTCACTTTAGAGTTGATTTCACTTTTAGAAGGCTCAAAGCATTTTTACCCAGTAGGTATGAAATCTTATGGCCCAAAGTAACAAAAACAAGAACCTTGATGCAAGTGTTCCTTATCTCTAGTGTGGCAGTAGTCATACGGCTTTACTATGCATTTGTCAAAATTAACTGAAATTAAAATGGGTGCATTATACTGCATGCAAATTTTATCTCAATAAATCTAGTCTCCATCTAAAAAACTTTCTCCAAAAAAAAAAAAACCTTGCAAATAAGATTTATCCTTACCACTCAAAATATGCATGCATTCTGCTTTTGTCTCTTTTTTTTTTCTTTACACTTTTAAATCACTCTTTTCCTACACCACTTACTGCTTACAGCCATTCCTCCATTGCACATTTATCCCAACAGAAAAATTATTTCACCAGGAATAGATATAGTGGCTAACCCCATCATGACACTGTGCCAAATTTCTGAATGGTAAGAGGTAAATGAACCAACAAATTCTCCTTAGTAAATGAGTATACAACTCATTAATTCATTCAACAAATATCTAGCTCCAATTTTATGTCAGGTTCTTTTCTAAGGATTGGTTTTATTAGCTCTGAAAGAGCAAATTTAGGATATGATATAGTTACACAGCCAGCCCAGTGGCTCTACACTGAATATAAACGATCATGACTACAGAATGCATTGTTCATTTGTTTATAGCCTGCAGGGTACAATGGCCT
Source organism: Taxidea taxus jeffersonii (assembly GCA_003697995.1). Lineage (NCBI taxonomy): Eukaryota > Metazoa > Chordata > Mammalia > Carnivora > Mustelidae > Taxidea > Taxidea taxus. Next base: position 15,837 of record ML103510.1, on the reverse strand, counting down.
GACATACCTGCCCCAGCCTAAGCAAAGCAAACCCTTCAAAACATCAATTCTCAAACTGAATTTCTACAGAAGTAAAGCCTTCAGGAACTATTCCTAAGAAAAAGTGTTCCATGTCTCAAGAATGGGAAATGCTTGATTAACAAAAAATTTCTTTTGCAGGAAAACTTTTCAGAGGCATGAAAATACTCAGGTATCCAAAAAGAGAACAGATCTTTTTCTGAGATTTCCACTTAGCTGTTTTACCAAGTTCAATGATTAAAAAGCAATACTACCTACCGAGAAAAACTAGTGGTAGACTGGAGCTGAGGTGGGAACAAGGAGCGGCGTGCAAAAAGGGAAGAATCCTTTTTTGGGGTAACAGTTGCACAGCTCTGAACATTTACCAAAAAATGATCAAATTACACGTTACAAAGAGTGTACTTTGTGTGTTAACTACACCTTAATAAAGGTGCTTTAAAAAAAAAAAAGCAAGGGACGCCTGGGTGGCTCAGTTGGTTAAGCGCTGCCTTCGGCTCAGGTCATGATCCCAGCGTCCTGGGATTGAGTCCCACATCGGGCTCCTTGCTCAGCAGTGAGCCTGCTTCTCCCTCTGCCTCTGCCTGCCTCTCTGTCTGCCTGTGCTTGCTCTCTCTCTCTCTCTAACAAATGAATAAAAATAAAAATTTTTAATAAATAAATAGATAATAAATTTTAAAAAGGCAAGGGGCGCCTGGGTGGCTCAGTGGGTTAAGCCTCTGCCTTCGGCTCTGGTACTGATCTCAAGGTCCTGGCATCAGCTCTCTCTCTGCTCGGCAGGAAGCCTGCTTCCCCACCCCACCTCTCTCTGCCTTCTTGTGATCTCTGTCAAATAAATAAATAAAATCTTAAAAAAAAAAAAAAAAGAAAAAAAGAAATGAAAAGCTATACTAATTCAGGACAATTTCAGACTAAATCCTATTAAGACCTGTAGATCAGACAATATTGAATCAGTATTAATTTCCTGATTTGATCACTCTACTGTTGTTAAATATGAAAATGTCTTTATTCTAGGAAACATACCTGAAGTGTTTAAGGACTAAGGGACACCTCATCTGCAGCTTACTAGTAAAATATTTCAGAAGAAAAAGGAGAGTTTAAAGCAAATCTGTGAAATGTTATCATTTGGGGAATCTCGGTAAAAGGTATTTGAGAATTCTTTCCACTATTCTTGAAATTTTTTTGAAGTCTGAAGTCGTACTAAGTTTTAAAAAGTAGTATCAACAATTCTGGTGGTGTAAATACTATGTTCTTCTCTGAAGTTTCAAAATTCAAAAAAGGGGGCAGAAAAAAGCTATTCAAAAACTTTAAGGGGGAATCAATCGAAATCCTTTTAGGAATGGCAGTGGTAGTTGTCAGAAAAGACTATCAAAATTAAAATACACAGAATGTTTTTGTAAGATACTGAATGACTCAATGACTACTTTTGCTTCCAAAGTTACAAAACAGTCAATATAATTTTTCTTTAAAACATACATAAATGAGAGAAGTATATAGCTAATCTGTGACCCAAAAAGTTACTTGAAAATTCCAAACTCATAATAGGTCTGAAGTAGTTACCAATGTTAAAATGAACTCATCCTTATTTTAAAAACATATTTAAAGCCTTACCACAGTGGAATAAAAAGATATCAAACCACAAAATAAAAACACTTAACCCAAACTATTATTAATATATGGTGCCTTTTTGTAACATTGGAAAAATAAAAACATTTTCTTCCTAGAAGTAGTTTGGAACCGTACCTAAATAAATAAATAAGGGGAAAACCCTACTCTGGGAATCCTAAATGGAAATTTGATAACCCCAAGGAGATGAATTTTTTTTTAAGTAGGCTCCACACCAAGGGTTGAACTCACAACCCTGAGGATTAAGACCTGAGATGAGATCAAGAGTTGGATGGCTCAGGGAACCTGGGTGGCTCAGTCGGATAAGCATCTGACTTCTGATTTCTGCTCAGGTCATGATCTCAAGTCTTCAGACTCAGACCCGTGGTGGGTCCCCCGCTCAGCAGAAGTCTCAGCAAGGAGTCTGCCTGAGAGTTTCTCGCTCTCTCATAAATAAATATATAAAGAGTTGGGACACAACTGACTGAGCCACCCAGGTGCCCCAAGAAGAGCAATCATTTAATGAAAATATTAACTAACATTTTTTTAGTTTTTTTTTTATTTATTTGATAGACAGAGATCACAAGTAGGCAAAGAAGCAGGCAGAGAGAGAGGAGGAAGCAGGCTTCCTGCTGAGCAGAAAGCCCGATGCGGGGCTCAATCCCAGGACCCTGAGATCATGACCTGGGCTGAAGGCAGAGGCTTAACCCACTGAGCCACCCAGGTGTCCCTTAACTAACATTTTAATTTGTTTACAAAAGTCTTCGACATATGTTATCTCACTGAATCTCCCTAATTACTTGGCGCAGATATATTATCCCCTTACAGATGAAGATGCTACCCTGTACAAGGGAAAACAGTAAGTGGGTGGGGACTCCAAAGTCCCCACCATCCTGAAATTACCAATCCAAAGGCTGTTTTCACTGTATCACAATGCCTCTTTCTGGTAACAACATGCCAAGAAGAAACTTATTAAGGGTTAACTTTGATTTTATTTATAAAAGCTTACTCAGAATACAGCAGAAAAAATGTTAAGAGTCCCCCACTTGGGCTCTTAAATAACAGTATCAGTTAACTTGGACTAAACGCTATGTTACTTAGCCATTGCTCTAAGGATTTTAGGTATGTTTTTCTCAGTCCCCAATCACAATAACCTACGAAGTGGATACTACTCTAATCCTCAATTTACAAATGAAGAAAACCAAGACTTTAAGAAAAGTTAAATTAATTAGAACTGCACGCTATCTGCTTGAATCATGAGGAACCAATGACCAACTGGATGCCTTTCAAGGCCTCTGAAGGCTTTTGGAAATCTTTTGAAAAATTAAAGTCCTCAAAAACACATAAAAATTGTCTGCTGCCAACTACCTAATTCAGGATACTTCATACTACAGCAGTCTGGTACAAGAGTCCAATCTCTACCCTCCTTTTGGTCTGCTCCAATCTGCCCAGTACCAAAATGGCTTTTCCATGGCCATACAAATCCACATTACATAACTTCAAGATAATCTTCATATTCCGAGATCTACTTCAAAAAACGTATTTTAAAAGTGCTGAAGACCAAAGAAGAGTAAGAAACAAGGAACGCATTTTAATGTGGAACTTGGCCATTGCCTAGAATGAATGGAGATACAGTTTACTGCAACCTCCAAGGGAGGAAGAGGGCAGGACCACAATACTCATGACAATCTCGAGAGAGCCGGGGGGGGGGGGGGGGTGCGGTGCTAAAAAAGGTGGGCCTTAGCTGAATTCGGGTTGGAGGAGTGAGGGAGTCCACTCGGTGGCGGGCTCTGGATGACGAAAGAGGAAAGGAAAGGAATCCGTTGGTGACCCGGCACCTCGCTAAAAAAGGTGGGTGCTCGATGGCTGGTAAGCAGAGCCTGAGGCAAGACTGTCCTAGGCCCGGAAAATCTACAGTAGGGCTCCGCAAGCTTGGGTTAGAAGGGGGCCTCAGAGAAGGGCTCCGAAGGGGCCGACCGATCATTTTGTGGCAAACGTGGAGCCCAGAACCGGCCAAGGCGATTCACTCTGTGGCGGACCGTGGAGGGGAAAAGGAAAGTGGGCGACAATGCAAGGAGGAAAGCTCTGGCAGTAGGTCCGGCCTCCACGGGCTCCGGATGGGCCCACTGGTTTTCGAGGCCTTAGAAAAGTGGAGAAACCTAAGCCTCGTGCCCGTCCCCTCCCCCACCCCAACCCCCTCTTTACCCCCAATCCCACCCCGGCCCTTTCGCAGCCTCCGTGGCTTCCCCTCCTCCCGCAGCCGAGGTACCCGGTTTCCCGGTTCCCACACGCGTCCAGAGGCGTGAACTCACCCGCCGCTGAGGAAACGGTGCGGTCTTCGCGGTGTTCTGGGCTCCAGGTTACCAGCGGGCTCCACCGGTTCGAGGTTTCTGCGCGCCGGTCGCCAGGAGTCTGGTTCCGAAGCGTCTACTCGCACAGGCCGCAAACACAGCCGCGCTGCGCGGGGAGCTTCTGGAGGTCTTCCTCTTGCCCGGCGTGCACTGCGGCCGGGGAGAGTGAAGAGGAGAATCATAGAGAAGAACGCGTATAGATAGTCTTCTCTTTGGGCTCTGAATCACCACGCCGCGGCGCATAACCATAGAGAAGGAGCGCCTCGTGGGGACTAGAAAGGCTCGAGCTGTAAATGACGACCCACCCTGCCATTTTTGATTGGAGCTGATTAAATCTTATGACTACGAGACGCCATCTTGAGGTCAAGGTTCTGCTGCGCACGGCGCAAAGGCTTTTAGAAATGTCTTACCTTTCGTAGGGTGGGTCTCGGGCTTTACAGCCTTCCGCTGGGGCTCGTTGAGGCTCGGCGTACTGCAGACCGGGCCTCACCTAGCACCTCAGTGGAAACGGCGAGTGCTGAGCTTTCCCTGGAAAACAGCTACCCTTGATACCAAGAACTGGCGAAGGGCGTGGTAGTTCCCAGTGCACGCGCACACCCCTTGTGCACGCCGGTAGGGCCCAAGAGGTGGCCGCAGATACTTGAAATACCTAAAACGGCCTGTAAAAACGTCTCACGTAACTTTCATTCTGCAATATAAAGGTGCCGAAAAGATCTTCACTTACTAGACTAACGGAAATAAAACGAGATGAATGGAAATAAAGGAAGCTGATCACAAATGGTTCTTCAATTTACGAACATTTAGGGGCAGTATCTTTTCCCAGGCCTTTGTTTCCCAACTCGTGCTTCTCGAAAGGCTTATTATTTTTTCAATATGAATGTATTGTTTCCCTAAGTGCCTGGTGCTGAGCTAAGTGCTGGGAGTATGAAGGTAAATGCAAGTGAGATTTTACCGTTGTTTGGGAAGAGCTGCAAACAACGAGGATCAGACGACACCGGAGCACACCATTGTGTATAAAACTGAAACAGACACCCTTTCCTTATCTGCTTTTCCTACTGAATTTTACTCTATAGCACTTATCACTACTTAACTGTACTATGTATTTTTCTTATTCTATAGTTTGTCTTTCCCTACCCCACTAGAATGTAAATTTCTAGGGATTGTTCTAGTTCGCGGCTGTATCGCAGCGCCTGGGACAAGGCCTGGTACGTAGCAAATGCGCAATAAATAATTGTTGAATTAAAGAAATCCTTATATGTGAGTACCAACAGAACATAAAATGCTGTGGGAGAATAATGGGAAAGACTCTAACATTATTATCATTTGTAAAATTTACATCCACCTGTATTTTCTTTTTAAGATTTTATTTATTTGACAGAGAGAGATAGATCACAATTAGGCAGAAAGGCAGGCAGAGAGAGGAGGAAGCAGGCTCCCTGCTGAGCAGAGAGCCCTATGCGGGATGCGGAGCTCGATCCTGGGACCCTGGGATCCCTGGGATCATGACCTGAGCCAAAGGCAGAGGCTTTAACCCAATGAGCCACCCAGGCGTCCCCCCACCTGTATTTCTTATTAGGTTTCCTTACCATTAAGTAGGGCTAATAATATCTATTCCCCAGAGTTGTTGCAAGAATTAAATTAACTAATGCATGTGAAAGTATTTTGTTCGGTAAAGTGCTAATCAAATGCTAGTTACATTTTTCAAATAACAGATTATGAGGACATCTGGGTGGCTCAGTTGATTTAATCAGCTGCCTTCTGTTCAGGTCGTGATCCCAGGGTCCTAGGATTTAGCCCCCACATTGGGCTCCCTGCTCAGTGGGGAGCGTGCTTCTCCCTTTGCTCTGCCACTCCCCCTGCTTGTGTTCTCTCTCTTGCTCTCTGTCAAATTAAAAAAAAAAACAACAAACAATCTTTAGGGGAAAAAACAGATTATGCCTTTTTTTACAACTACTGCATGAACAGAAATCTTTTCAAATTACTTTGTATCCCTTTCCTTTTTAGAAACATTGTATAGAAATTTGAGAATTACTTTTATTAAAAAACAACAAAAAAGAGTTGTCTTAAGTAAGTTTGCTAGCTTTTTTGTAGTAGGCATTTGTTACTTACATTGACCCTGCATCCATTCCCCTGCCTTTGGTAATGGCACTCCAAATTTCCTAAACGATCCTTCCACTACTGTAGATCTTTGTAGTTGGGGTGTAAACTCCTAACCCTAGCCAGACCCTTTAGAACACAGGGATAAAGTTATAACCTAATCAGAGCCTGGTAATTGAGTATTTATGTTGTACCAGGCACTGTTTTAAGTATCTTACAAATATCAGCAACTTTAAACCTCACAACAACCCACCAAAGCAGGAACAGTTGTGGTATAGAAACTACGGCTTAGAAAGGTTTAAATAAGGGACAACCTGGGTGGCTCAGTTGGTTAAGCATCTGCTTTCCTGCATCTGGGCTTCCTGCTCAGCAGGGAGTTCCCTCTGCTATTCCCCCTGCTTGTGCTCTCGCTCGCTCTCTCTCTCTCTCAAAAAAAAACAAATAAAGGGATGCCCAGGTGGCTCAGTGGGTTAAGCTGCTGGGTTAAGCTGCTGTCTTCAGCTCCGGTCATGATCCCAGCATCCTGGGTTCGAGTCCCGCATCGGGCTCTCTGCTCGGCAGAGAGCCTGCTTCTCCCCTCCCCTCTCTGCCTGCCTCTCTGCCTACTTGTGTGATTTCTGTCTATCAAATAAATAAATAAAATCTTAAAAAAAAAACAAATAAAAATCTTAAAAAAAAAAAAAGAAAGAAAGAAGGAGGAGGTTGAATAAGTTGCCGAAAGTTATAAGAACAGTAAGTGTTGGGACGCCTGGGTGGCTCAGTTGGTTGGGCAGCTGCCTTCGGCTCGAGTCATGATCCCCGCATCCTGGGATCCAGTCCCACATCGGGCTCCTTGCTCGGCGGGGAGCCTGCTTCTCCCTCTGCCTCTGCCTGCCACTCTGTCTGCCTGTGCTCACTCTCTCTCTCTCTCTAACAAATAAATTAAAAAAAAAAAAAAGAACAGTAAGTGTTGGAGCCAATCTGGTTCCTGATTCCATGGTCTCAACCATTACACTCTGTGGCTTCATCTAGCAAGAATAATGCTAAAACAGGTTGAGGGAGAGGACTCTTTTTCACTTAACTTAAAAATGGAAGGATTTAAACTTAGAAGTAGTGGGGATAAGAATGAAACAATCACAGAAGAAAGCTGAGCTAAGAGAAGGTGAGAGATTTTTGACAATATCATTTGAGAACACAGATTCAGCCATTCCTACTTATTTATTTATTTTTAAGATTTGCAGGGGTGTCTGGGTGGCTCAGAAGGTTAGGCATCTGCTTTCTGCTCAGGTCCTGATCCCAGGACTCTGGGATGGAGCCCCTCATACAGGGGTTCCCTGCTTGGTGGGAAGCCTACTTCTCCCTCGCGCTCTACAGTTTTCCCTGCTTATACTCTCTCTCTCTGTATCACATAAATAAAATCTTTTAAAAAGAAATAAATAAGGGGCGCCTGGGTGGCTCAGTGGGTTAAAGCCTCTGCCTTCATCTCAGTCATGATCCCAGGGTCCTGGGATAGAGTGCTGCATCGGGCTCTCTGCTCAGCAGGGAGCCTGCTTCCCTTCCTCCTCTCTCTGCCTGGTTCTCTGCCTACTTGTGATCTCTGTCTGTCAAATAAATAAACAAAATATTTTAAAAAAAGAAAGAAAGAAAAATAAAATGAAATAATAAAAAATAATAAATTAAAAAAAGATTTACAGAGAGAGAGCGAGCACCTGCAGAATGATCAATGGGGGAGGCGCTGAGGGACAGAATCACACAGCAAACGACCCCCTGCTGAGTGCATAGCCCAATCCAGCGTGGGCCACTATCTCTTGATCCTTGAGATCGAGACTTAAGCCAAGACAAGAGTTGGAGGCTTAACAAACTGAGCCACCCAGGCACCTAAGATTTGGCCATTCTTTTTTTTTTTTTTTTTCTTAAGATTTTATTTATTTATTTGACAGACACAGTGAGAGAGGGAACGCCAGCAGAGGAAGTGAGAGAGGGAGCTTCCTGCTGAGCAGGAAGCTGGATTCGGGGCTCCATTCCAGGACCCTGGGACCACACCCTGAGCCAAAGGCAGACACCCAATGACTGAGCCACCCAGGCGCCCCAGTTTGCCATTCTTGAAGCCATTGTGTTTCTAGATTTCTCAGTATGTAAGCAAATATATTCGTTTTCCTAAATCAGTATGAATTGAGATTTCTATCCCTTCAACAGAAAGAGTCCTGAACAATACACCTGTATGTTACTTGTAGAGATAGGTTAAGCCATTCCCCTGCAGTAACAGGCATCCCCCTTCTGAGCAGTTTTTCCTCACAGGCCCTTACTGAGGAAAGCGACTGTAGATCATGAATTTTGACACTGGTGACCACATTATGTGGATTCTGACCCTATTCCTATGGCCACATCTGGTCAGCAGCATAGCATGTGACGTGTGTGAAAAACATTGTTTAGTTGGCCCACGCAGATCCTGTCAAGAACTTAAACCAGAGATGCAGTGATGGGGGATAATGTGGGTGAGTCATCTGAAAAACAGAAGGTCGCTAGAATAGGCACCTTTGTTCCCTAGATCGGGAGGAGGAAATTGTTGGAATTCTTATCAAGCACCTGAGCTGTCATCAGAACTGCTGGATTTAAGGCAAAATCCGGATGAATATCTAGTCTACCTGAGACCCAGCCATGTAGCCTCAGTTCCTGCTTCATCATTCCAGGACATATGCCACTGTATGATAGTCTTTTTCTCACATAGTCTCCCTACTAGACACTGAGTTCTTTCAAGGAAGGGAGCACATGTTTATTTACCTTTATTTTTATTTCTTTAATTCACCTTTATTTATTTATATATTTTTGACGGAGAGAGAGAGCACAAGCAGGAGGAGTAGCAGAAGGAGAGGGAGAAGCAGGCTCCCCATTGGGCAGGGACCCAGATGCGGGGCTCAATCCCAAGACCCTGGGATCATGACCTGAGCCGAAGGCAGACACTTAACCAATTGAGTCACCCTGGTACCCCTTAATTCACCTTTAAATGGGCAAGCTAGACACATAGTGTTCACAAAATTAATGTTTGGTTGTTGTTGTTTTTTTAAATCACAGCATATCTTTAAAATGTAGCAAAATAGAGTGCCTAGGTGGCTCAGTGGGTTAAGCCTCTGCCTTTGGCTCAGGTCATGATCTCAGGGTCCTGGGATGGAGCCCTGCATGGGGCTCTCAGCTCAGCGGGGATCCTGCTTCCCCCTCTCTCTCTGCCTGCCTCTCTGCCTGCTTGTGATCTCTCTCTGTGTCAAATAAATAAATAAATAAAATCTTTAAAAAATTAAAATAAAACAAAATGTAGCAAAATAATTTTAAACTGCCAGATATGAATCAGCTTTACATCACTGCCTAGAGCTCCAATGTAGGCTACTTTGTTATGAAGATTCATACTTTATGTGAATTAAAATGGCTGCCACTTTGCATTATTAAAATATTTGTGTAGGGATGCCTGGTGGTTCATTCAGTTGAGCATCCAATTCTTGGTTTTGACTCAGGTCAATATCTCAGGGTCATGAGATCGAGCCTTGCATTGGGCTCCATGCTCAGTGGGGAGCCTGCTTGAGAGTCTCTCCCTCTGCCCCTCACCCTGCTCATGCTGTCACTCTCTCTCTCTAAAACAAATAAATAAAATATTTTTTAAAAGTATTTGTGTAGTTACAGAAGACAGATATGTTGTGTTAGACCTTCTAAAGTTACCAGAAAACAAGTAATAATATCAGGTCAAAGAAGAGATGGCTGTAACGGGCAATTTTCCATGGACTATGCTTTGGCCTATAGAGAAGAGATACTCATATATCCTTGAAAAATGGAGGGCTTGTTAAAATGTTATGATAGGGGTACCTGGGTGGCTCCTCTGCCTTCAGCTCAGGTCATGATCCCAGGATCCTGGGATCGAGCCCCACATTGGGCTCTCTGCTTAGCAGGGAGCCTGCTTCCTCCTCTCTCTCTGCCTGCCTCTCTGCCTACTTGTGATCTCTGCCTGTCAAATAAATAAATAAAATATTTTAAAAAATGTTTTAAAAAATTAAAAAATAATAATAATAAATAAAATGTTATGATAGGAATGTGCAAAGTATCATTAGCAGCACTTCCTGTAGCCAGAAGATGAAAAATCAGGAAAGGCTTCTAGGAGAAAGTATTATTAGTTTTTTTAAGATTTTTTATTTATTTATTTGTTAGAGAGAGAGAGTGAGCACAGGCAGAGAGAGAAGCAGGCTCCCCCCCCCCTCGCCCTCGAGCAAGGAGGCCGATGTGGGACTCGATCCCAGAACGCTGGGATTATGACCTGAGCTGAAGGCAGCCGCTTAACCAACTGAGCCACCCAGGCGTCCCGAGAAAGTATTATTCTTAGCCATGTTTAGACCAGTCCTGTAAAGGGAGGACAAATGATGAATAAGATATTAAAAATTCCCCCCTGTGTTAGTAATCACAAAAATGCTAATACCATAGTGAGGTAATCACTTTAAAGTCCTTTCATCTGGGGGTGACTCGGTGGCTCAGTTAGTTAGGCAATTGCCTTCAGCTCAGGTCATGATCCCAGAGTCCCAGGGAGTGAGTTCTCCATCAGGCTCCCTGCTCAATGGGGAGTCTGCTTCTCCCTCT
>RCUC01137482.1:0-19423 GCA_003697995.1 Taxidea taxus jeffersonii | reverse complement strand
AAAATGTCAATGCTGTCCAGAGCAGTCTGCGCAGAATTCATTGCAATTATCTTCTAAAGATATCCCTGTTTTTATTCCATGTGATAGCTTCATCTCCACACAGTGACTAAAGTGATCTGAAACTAAATCATGCTCTCTTAAAAGCAAAACAAACAAAAAACTATAGCTTTTCATCTTCCTTGAATTCAATAAAAATATTTACTTTAGAATATCATGCCCTATACGACTTGTTCAAACTACCTCTAGCTGGCTTTCACCTTCAAAACTGCTCAGGCAATAAACAGTCTGTGCTTGAGTATATCCTATATGACATATACCTGTGTGCTTTCAGCCTTTGTCAAATTCTTTAAAGGACTTGCACTAAATTCCACTGAGTTTCTATACCTTGAGCAAGCATCCACCAAGAGAATGGGTTTTCAGTCTCTCTTTCAGAGAAGCAACCCTGATCTCTACAAGCTGTTTAAATTTTTTAATTTTTTTAAATTTAATTTTTTTCAGTGTTCCAAGATTCATTGTTTATGCACCACACCCAGTGTCCCATGCAATACGTACCTTCCCTAACACCCATATTTGCCTGAGACAGAAGCACAACAGCCAGAGAAATGCCCTCTAGGCTTTTGAGCCACTCTTCCAGTACTTCCCCTTTTGTACTTTCTAGATATGGAAACTGAGAGATATTGGTGGCTAAGCTCAAAAGAATATTTTGGTCATCTTCTGGTAAAAGGAGCATCAGGCAGCTCTGTTTATGGTTTGGGACACCAGCCAACAGAAAACTTACTCAGTATCCTTCATTAGTAGCAATACAGCCATAGAGAGTCTTATTTATCTTAATTTTGAGATGCAGCACAGTATTATAGTTGGCGGGAAAAGGCAGTCGATTCAAATGATACATTGATCGCCACAAGTTCATAGACATTAAGTAATTTTCCTTAAATCACAATTCATTTGCGTCACAGAAGGTAAGACTTGGGTTCAAATCCTGACTCTTCCATTTACAAAGTATGTGACCTTACACAAGTTCTTTATCATTACTAAGACCATTTTTCTCAAAAGTGCATTGGAGATTTGATACAACTTCAGAAATGTTTTGTGAAGATGATGAAATGCTACCAGCCTTATAAAACTTCTGGCTCCTGCATGTTGACAAATATTTACAGGTTTTGAATGCCTATTATAAATAAGACACAGATCTCAAGATCTCATATATTAGTAAATAAACTTGGAAATGTACATAATGGTAAGTCACTTGAATCTTTACTTTTACATTTACACAAATACTACCCTCTGAAGTGGAAGAGATTAATTTGTAAAACCATACAGGAAGACCTTATTGACTTTTTATTTCTAAACTCTATTTGAGGCTACATTTCTACTCTGATAGGTAAGAATTAATTCTGTTTATAATAAGCACTCTTGATGAAAAAGCTTAAAAGCAATTCTTTACAGCAACTACTAAGTTGATCCTACAAATAAGCTCATGAGGAAAGTTCTTATTTTTTTTTCTATTTACAGATTGCATAAATTTTAAGCTCAGAGTGGCTCCTTTCAAAGACTTACAGCTTTCTAGATGGAAGACACCAGACATAAGCTCATCCCTTCCATTCTAAATCCCTATCATTTTGGAATATTTTGTGAAAATTGAACACTAGTGTAAGCTATCCCTTCATTATTACCTATTTAAACAATGAAATTTTGTCAAGCTATCTAAAAACCCCCATATTTGGGGGTTTTGTTATAGTGATCTGCTCATTGACCAAAACCAGAATCAAAGAAACTGTTGGCTTTAACTCAGGCCTTATTTTTCCTTACCAGCAGCACAGGGCTGCCATCTACCAGTAGTAAGGGAATTTGCAGTTGTCCTAGTTGTAACAACACAGAAGGAAAAAAATGCTTTTCACTTCCTTGCTTTTAGATTACATTTCTGAATTCCTAAAATGTTTTGAAATGTTGAAACCATCAACAAATATCTAATATTTTCAATCTCAAAAGAATCAGGCCTACAGGACATTTCTACCTAAACCAGGCCCAAAAAATCTGGTAGTAAGACCTGTTTTCTGCAAGATCATAAAGAAGGTTACTTTGAAAAGTTCATAAATGGGGGGAAAACTAAAAAGACAAGGTTTTTTGATAGAAGGATCCAAATATTGAGTACAGGAAGCAGACACTGGTCTAGATGAACCAGATGGAGACCCAGCACACCCTAAGTAAAATACCCTGAGATAATCTTAGTAGATGTTCAAAAAAGTCTATGTACTAATATTAATAGGTAATACCTACATTGTGTTTGTTTTAAGGCCTATGCTCAATTTTAAATGTTTTATGTGTATTAATTCATTTAATCTCCATGAAAATACTGTGCAAGTAGTTAAAATTTTTACCATTTTAGTGATGGTGCATGTGTTCAGTTGGGGTGGGCCACCAATGTTTAGTTAGACATTATTTCTGAGTATGTTTGTGAAGGGGTTTCTGGGAAGGATGAACATTTGAATTGGTGAACTAAGTAAAGTACATGGTCCTCCCCCATCATCCAAAGCACTGAGGTCCTGAATAGACCAAAAAAGGGGAAAAAGGATGAATTTATTCTCTGCCTGACTGTTGAGCTGCCACATGTTTTTTCTCCTTCCCTTGGTGCTCCTAGTTCTTAGGTCTTCAGAGTCAGACTAATATCTACATCCTTGGTTCTCCAGTTCTCAAGACCTCAAAGTACATCACTGTCTTCCTTGGGTCTACAGCTTACAAACAGCAGATCATTGGACTTCTCAGCCTCCATAATCATGTGAGCCAATTCTTTATAATAAATCCTATCTAGATTTATAAAGATAACAGGTAGTTAACAGAAACAGAGACAGAAAGACACAGACAACAGACATATATGGATATCCAGTTTTTTGTTTCTTTGGAGAACCCTAATATACATCTCTATTATACATAAATAAGCAGGTATGACAAATGCATGTAGTTTTCCAAGGGCCAATATTCAAACTATGTCCATGGATGGAGTCCATGTTTTTAAGCCTTATGTATCCTGCCTTTTAATTCCTAAATGTTTAAGATGAAAAGAGAAGAAAGCAACTAGAGAGATGGTATATAGACCCTCCAAGGAGACTGCAGAGTAGAATAATATTTGAAAAACATTGATCAGGGTAATAAAAATGCTAAAATCTATTACTATAGCTCTTACAGTTTATTTTTTTAAAGATTTTATTTATTTATTTGACAGAGAGAGAGAGATTACAAGTAGGCAGAGAGGCGGGGTGGGGGGCGGGAAGCAGGCTCCCTACTGAGCATAGAGCCTGATGCAGGGCTCCATCCCATGGATCATGGGAAGATCATGACCTGAGCCCAAGGCAGAGGCTTAACCCACTGAGCCACCCAGGTGCCCCTCTTATAGTTTATTTTTGAAAAATCAATTTACTTCTCTGGGCCTTATTTCTTTATTAGTAAAATGAAACAAAGGAGTAAATAAAAATTGAATTGAATTGGATGTCTTAGATGATAAGAGGGAAGATGAATGTGATGCAAGTTCATTTTAAATTGGTGTGTTTCATCACAGAGGATTATCCTTCTAGACTCAGACCTCCATAATAGCCTTTGTGGATTTTAAGTTTGTGCATCTTCATGAACTGTAAAGTCATATTCTCTGAGAAACTGTCTAATCACCCTGTCCTATTTAAAACCCAGGAGATTTCCTACTGGGTGTGACAAGACACAGAAAAGCTAATTCAAAAGGATTTCAGTGTTCACTGGAAACAGAATTACAAAATTCTTGTTTTATTCTATATGATCTGGAACATTTTAAGACAAACAAATGAGAAAATGCAGGGTTGGGAAGTAAAGTGCATAATGTCGATTCGTGAGAGAAGAAAGCTTTTCTCATATGGTGTTGAGTCCAGATTTTTGTGATTTGTTTTGTTTTGCTTTTGGCCTATATTAATATTAACCAAAATAATTCAAGTAAATAAGGAAATCGAAGTGTTGGTAATATGTTACTCTCTTCCATAGACACATTGTCTTCTTAGTCTCTACTTCCATAGAAAAATGTTAGCAATATTCACACATCTTTCTCCTAAAAGTAACAAACAGCAAAGCTTTACATCTTTAATGTACAAATAAAGTCTGTGTTTGGCGGCAGGCAGGGAGATCAAATCAAGACCCTATGGGCAGGGAAGAAAATCGTCAATGCATCTTGTCACTGCAGCATGTACAGTCCCTATAAACTGCTTGATTGGCCTTTTGGAACCAATGTGTCTGAAGTCCCATCATGATTAATTTATTTTTCATCACTGTTTCCACAAGTCAGACCAAATCTTGGCCAATAAGAGGTTAAAAAATCCAATAAAATGTTATAAAATTACTTTAGGAAAAATTCCTTGAGATATCAAATTATTGATGAAATAGTCCCAAATCTGCCTAATCTAAATTAGATTACAAACAAACCTTCTGATTTTAATTTGTTTCCTGTAAGGGCAGTACAAACAGCAAAGGCATGTGTTTAATGGGCACCACAGGGCACCTGGGTAGCTCAGTTGGTTAAGGGACTGCCTTTGGCTCAGGTCATGATTCCAGAGTCCTGGAATCAAATCCCACATCAGGCTCCCGGCTCCGCAGGGAATCTGCTTCTCCTTTTGACCTTCTCCCCTCTCATGCTCTCTCTCACTGTCTCTCTCTCTCTCACTCTCAAATAAATAAATAAATAAATAAAATATTTTTAAAAAGGGCACCATAAATATTCAATGCTTGTCATTTATATTTCTCAATATAAATTTTATTAATTTGCATTTTATATAAATATATACAAATAGGAACAGTCAAAAGACAAGTATCAATAATAATCCATAAAGCAATACTACATTTAAAATATGAAGACCCATATCTTTGAAACCAAATAATGCTTTCCAGGTCAGTTAAGGCTTGTCACATTTCTTATTGAACCAGGAGATCAGGTTCCCTTGTGCCATCCCATGAAGTTTGGTATAAACTAAACTGATCTTGAAACTTAATGGATTGCCTCTCTTCAGGCTGCATACCATACAGGACATTCAATAAGTGTACAATCTTCTTGTTGAGGATAACAAATAGTGACTTTGGATCTATATTGCCTTGCCCCTGCAAGATCACAGCCATCAAGGGAATAATGCAAAGGAGGCATTTGCCTGTTCCCCTTCTCATGCAACTCTCCTCTAATTTGTTTTCTAAAGTAAATGCTGGAAATGGATACAAGGGAGGAAAGTAGACAGATGTAGACTTGATGTTCCTCATTGATGTTTCCGTTATGTGCCTGACATGAAAATATATACATGAGATAAAATTAGGAATAAAACACAGTGACTATATCCGTCATCCCACAGGTGAAATATACTAAACAACTCATTTATACTATTAATACAATAATATTTATAAGCATATGGCTGTACATATGAGGGTTAAATTAATTTTTCTGGTGAAATGTCAAGGGAAGGCCTCACAAAAGAGTGAACACTTGAGCAAGATTGAAAGATAAGCAGGACTTTGGGTGCCAGAAAAATTGTGGCACTATAAAAAGTCCCAAGAAGAGGAAATGTCAGAGAAGAACTAAAGTCCATGGCATATTGTGGGATGACATATAGTCCAGTGTTTGAGAATACAGGGAAAATGGGGGGGGGCAGGGTGGAGAATGTTAAAATATAATGTGAAGCTGGGAGGATCATACCAATAGTTTAAAATGTGTCCTATAGATAATAAGGGACTCACTAAATTTTCAGTGTCTCTTAAGTTTATACAGAACTAGAAAATGTTTGCCCCCTGAATTTCCTATGATAATTCAATCCTTCAGAAAGCATTAATTGAAGAAATACTCTGGATATGTGCAAAGATAGGAAAAGCCATGCAGGGGCATGGGGGAGACATGTCAGTGAAGAGTCTGACTCTTGGTTTCCACACAGGTCATGATCTCAGGGCCATGAGATCAAGCCCTTCCTTAGGCTCAGCACTCACTGTGGAGTCTGCTTAAGACCCTCTCTCCTTTTCCTTCAGTCAACCCCCTTCCCTCTAAAAATAAATAAAATCTTAAAAGTTTGAAAAGAAAAAGCCACACAATATTCAGTTACTGTTCTCAAGCAGCTTGAGGTCCACTGGGAAAAGCAAGACTTGCAGGAATAAAAAATTAGGTATAATGCAAGGTAGTTTACAAATAAATTTGAAATCCAAGACAAAGGCAAATAAATCCAGTTTGAGTCCTGTGATTTCCAGCTCTCAACTCCTTCAACATTAGTAAGTACATAGTAGGATCCAAGAGGCAACAGAAGATATAAAATGCTCAGTAAATCTAAGAATTTTCCCACAAAACAGATTCTTACTTCAACCTCACCTCTGCTTCACAGATAAAGAGACTTCTAAATTAATGAACATTTGTTAATTATTATGATCTGCTTACATCACATCCTGATAGAAGTAAAGCTATATATATACAATGTCCATTTTAGAACAAAGCTCTTCATGACAAATGTAGATCAAACTGTCTTACTTCTTTTCCTTCCAGTAAGTCACTTAATCACTGCCCAATGTTCATGGATATTCAACACTTCAGCTCATGTCCTCTGAAGAATATCTATTGCCATCTTCTTCCTCCTTATCGCCTTTCTACCTCTTCGTCCTTAGGTTCTTAATTACCTTGTTTTAATTTGAGTCTGTAGCATTCCTTCTTTCCTAAGGGAATCTCAAGATCCACTCTTACTTATTTTCCAGTCCATCCATCTCTCATTTCCTCTTTCCCTAGACTCTCCTTTGTCAATTAGGGTAGGAGTGAAGCTATTCTTTATATTTTCTAGCAGCATAATTTCCAGTTCTTATTCCCTTTAAGGAGAAGCCTTGGAGAATAACTGAATATTCACATGCAATTTTCAGGGGATAAGAAAAGGCTAAGGGAAAATTGATGTGCAGGTCTAATTCCAAGAGACCAGAACACCATAATAGAATCAATGAACATAGAGTCAGAAGATCAGTGAATATTTTGAAGCCATTAGAGGTCCATAACCGAGAGCTAGTCAGCTAACCTGGCAATGATGAGCTGGCTCAAGATTTGGGTTCAAGGAAAGGCTAAAATATATGATATCATTAAATTATTTTTGGAATAATGTTAAAAAAAGTTATCAACTATATATATTATTTTATGTCTTAATGCATGTTATAGTTCTACTCTGAGATATATTATACTGATGATTTTGTACATTTTAATATAGACTTGGTAAAATGTAGACAAAAATTTGCCTTTTGAGAAATTAAATTTGCCTTTCAACAAATTCAAGAAAACTTATATTAAAATTACTTCTGTACAATTATTGCTTTGAAATATGTCATCAGATGAGGAGTATACAATGATAATGGAGTCACAAGGTGTCGTTATCTAGTTCACGATGTTTCAGAAGGTCTGAACCAAACTCTCCTAGTACGCATGTGTACATGTGTACATTTGTATCAAAGAAAAGCAAATGTGGCAAATTCAACCTTGTTGAAAGCTATGCGGCCCTTTATTATACTGTTCTTTTAACTTTCTTATAGTTTTTATTTTCTTAAAAAAAAGAAAAAAAAAAAAGGAAGAATGTTGGGAAGGAGGAAGACAATGTGTCCCACATGTCCATGACTGCAGGCTCTAAGACTAGCCAGGTCAATTGAAACCCTGCCCTGGCAAATTTCAGTCTATTCAGTGGTAGTTGGCTGCAGCACCTGTCTTAGGAGCCAGGAGGCAGCTGTAGAGCAGAAAGGATGGTTAAGAAGTTTAACAACCGTCAACCCCTTTTGGAGATTGGCAAACTGTGAAAAGTGAGGATGTATACATTGCTCACAATAGCTGCAGGGGAAAGAAATGATAATGTGATGGAACATTTCTTTAAATTTAAATCTTGCAAAGCAGCAGCATCTTCCAGAGTAACTGCAGAGATCTGTGTTTTCCAAATACACGAGATGAAGAGGGTAAGAGTCATGCTCCAATTTCTACAAAGCTTGTAGAAAAGTTTTTTTCAATAGCATGGCAGATCACCTCATCATTATGGACTTACATGCTTTTCAGACCTAAAGGTCCTTTGATATCCCTGTGCATAATTTACAGAACTTATAATCTGCAGAGTACTAGAATAAATATTGCAGCCTAGAGAAACTAACATGTTTCCTCTAATGCAGGTGTAACCAAATGGATATTTAACTACAGACTGACTAAAACAATAAAGGAAAAATAATGAAATTAGAAGGAATGGCTTTGGTTAGTGATATTGTTAAATTTATTAGTTGTTCTTATTTTTAGAAGATATATGAAGTGAGGTGTCAAGATGTCTAAAACTTGCTGCAAAGGGTTAGGAATGAAAATAATAACCAAAATGTCAAAGTACTTGTTCTTAAATCTAGAATCCTAAGGCTAAAATTCATAAGCTTAAATTTTTAATTTTTGAATCCAGTTGGTCAATATACACATGTTCATTTTCCTGTCCTTTCATATTTTCTTCATGTTTGAAAAATGGTATGCTAATATTTTAAAAGAACAAAAATAATTTTTATGGAAAAGTTTGCCATTCATATAATTCACAAATACATAAAAACTGACTTACCTTGTGGTTCAATTTTTCAATTTTTTAAAAAATTTTCAACAAGGTTTTCAGTGATTCATGTGTTGCTAAAATATTCATTACTCTTTGATTTGATCAAGAGCTAAAGTATTTTTGTTTATTTGTTTCTACAGCCTTTTGGGTTATTCTGTTCCCTGGTGGTTCTTAAAACTAGCTCTTCTTAAAAAGTTTCCCCCCTGCTGCTATTTAAACTGATTTTTATGTTACTCCAAATTAAACCCATTATTTCTAGTCTATCAATTTTCCAACTTGAATCAGCACCCTTTAAGATTCCCATCTGCTATCTATTGTGAAGCCAGTTTTTAAATCTGTCTTCTTGTCCTCTCTAGCCTGACCTCCTCAGGTGCCTTGGAAGCTCCATTCAGAGACTTTCCAGGTACCCATCTCTGCCTGCCAGAGATGTCTGGGCTATTCTCTACAGAATCCAGTACCAGGCGTCCATCCAGGGATTTACTACCATCCTTAAATGTCCAAATTTCAAAGAGCTTCCAAGTCATGCGTAAAGTTACCTCCCAAAAGAAACCTGTAACATCCCTAGGATATAGATAAAACAGAGTATAGTAAAAGAATGTAGGAGTATAGTAACTGAAAAATCCCTGGGTCAAAAACCAAAAGAACTGGAATCAGACTGTGGTCTGAAGGTACTGTACAACGTTGGCCAAGCCCCTAAATATGACTTCCCTCAACTATAAATTAAGGGAAATGTATTGCATAAAATCAATAATCCATTACAACTTGATTTTTAAATAATTTTATTTAATGTTTATAAAAATAATTTTATATTACTTATAGTACATTTAGAAGTTAAGTATCTAGGAAAGAAATACTCATAATATCACCTAGAATTCCCTACTTTTAAGTTATTCATGTGCATCCTTCTATCTTTGTGTGTGCACACATGTGTGTGTTCATTTCTGTATATGGGCACATAGACATAAAACTAGATTTATTACAAAACTAGAATATATAATACATTGGGCTTAGTATTCTATTTTATTGGCATGATAATAACTTTTCTGTGTCATTAAATATCATATGGTAACTTATCTTTTAGTGACCATATTACATAACATGGATAGGTCCTAATGTATACTCATCAGCTTTAATAATTTATTTTTTCAGACTAAACAACAGGCTATAGAAATGTCTTCATTAATATGAGATTGTTTCCTACTTCATTGACTACAGATTTTGTCAAAACAAGTTTAATAACATTTATTTTGGGGTTTCATTATTTCTTAGATGAAATAAAGATTCTTTTCAGGAAGTGTCTTTCTCTTGAAGAAATAATAGTTTGGTCATCCTCACTAGAGCCTGGAAAGCAGTAAAATGGAAATTTATGAGGCTCCAAATAGCTTTTTATTTTTTCTAAACAAATAATCATACTCTTTTTAGTACTATGACTAAATAAGTGAGACAATTTTCCATTGTTTCTCATATTTTTTAACATCTCATGTGACGAGCAGTTGAACTAATGGCCTTTATTTTAGAGTATGTATTCAGGGGTGTTAGTATAATTAACGGCCTTGGTAGATAGTACGTTCCCCTCAGGGCAGAGAACAGACATTTTTAGTTTCTAGTTTGTTTTTAGTTTTTGTTTTTATCTATACTATCTAGTATGATAAAGATAATGTCCCCCTCAAAGACAAGTTTAATAAATTTGCTTGCAGTCCAATATAATAAAAGATGTAGGTTTCCTAAGTCTGACAGTCTTCCAGCTGTGCTGAGCATCTACCTGGGCCTTTCTATTTTGCCCCCAAGGGACTTGAGGGACAACGGGGTCTGAAGTGAATATGAATCCCATGTTGATCCTGTATCAGGAGTAATAGCAGTTTTTTTTTTTTTTTTCCCTCTGACCCAAGAGATTTTTCCTGTCTTCTGCCGGTGCCTATAAAATTGTGGCAAGCTAATTTATAAACTAGAAATAGGGTAAAATCCTAGACCCTTCCCAGTTCTTAACTGTTGCCATACAAAATAAGCACAGGAAAGAATGGTCATGATGAAGGGTAAGTTTCTAAGGACAAAGGAAATTAAGGCTGTTTAAAAATTGTAAAGAACAAATCACTGGACTAGGATAAGCATTTTTGTACTGACTTCTGGGCATATGGTCTTGCTGCTAGCTATTTCATTAAATTACCAGAAAATAGTGATTGCTCAGAACAGTTCATATCATAGTCTATGTACACAGAAGAAGTTTGCTCTTCATTTTCTGCATCTTGTAATACAAGTCATTACAGAGGCACTATAAATTTTTAAGAAGATAAGCAGGTAGTAAAACTTTCAGCAAATGGCCAAAAATACTTAAAAATCAAAAACAAACATGTTCTAATACACATATAATTTCCTCAATATATTCAAGAGATATTATTTTTGTATTAATATAAAAGAGCGAGACTTCCCTTGAAAGATCTCTTCTACCACTCTATCACATCCTTATTATAAAGAAGATTCTGAATATAAAAATAAACTATGTTCCCTGAATTTGGTCTATTTCTTTCATGTATATCTCTGCTTACAAATATTTGAATAGTATACATATTGGAGGGAATGAACAGTCTATCAATTATCACAATCTTCTCAAGTTTTAAAATATGTCTAGCTTATTTGGAAGTAGGTTCTTTCTTCTCACTAGTCTAAAGATAAATTATCTCCCATATAATTTTAAATTCTCACCATAATCTTATCTTTGACCTTTTTCTCGAGATTAAGCATATGTGGGATCTTTATTCTGGTGACCTCACAATCCTGAGCCAGAGCATTGATATCAGTCAAGCAAGTAGGCTTATGGGTTCACTGTTTGCAGCAACCTATTTAGAGCTTGATTGAACTTTAAAGCCCTTCTATCCTGGCATCTTCAATGAAAGGTAATGAAGCTGAATCTCTTGAGTTTAAATGACTTGTCCGACTCACAAACTATTTCAGCGATATCTTCACTACAGAATGTCAATGATTGAGGGGAGAGTAACACTCCAGTATTAACAGGAAAATTCTTGAGAGAATTCAGGAAATGTCAGCTTCATGAAAACCCATAAAGAAGTGGGAAGTGAGTAAAAATTGCCGTGATCATCACATTTGGGATTCAAGTGTATGTTAATGACTTACAGGTCCCTTCTAGAGCAAAAAGAAATTTCAGGGACTAGCGAAATGGGTCATAAGACACACTGGGGGTTTACAAAGCCTCCAATCCAGAAATTACATTTCTGTTCTGTGAAAATATATTTCAATTACAAATTGTCATAGAGAAAGAAAAATTTATTCCTAAATAGATGAAAATATGTATTTACAATTTTTTTTTGCAAAGAAAACAGACTGTCTTAAAGATATAACTGTAGATTTCAGGTGTTAGGCCACAGATCCTAATTTGAGAGGCATTAAATGAAGGGGATATAGACATTTAAAAAAGGGCAATAATAGGTCACAACTACTGAAATAAAAGACTGTACAGAATACAAAGAGAAGAGCTGTTTATTCTACCTGGGGCTGGAGAGATAGAAAAGGTTTAATAGAGAAATTGATTTTTAAGCTAAGTTTTGAAAGACGAGACAGTATTGATAGACCAACAACATGATTGATTGGAAGCATTCTAGATAAAAGAAGCATGGAAATAAATACACAAAATAAATATACAGTGGCATAAAGTCATGGAACAATAGCATATTTAGGGAATTTGTGATGCTTCTGTAAGTTTAATGATAGGTGCTAAGCAAGAAAACATGAAGGAATAAAGAGGAAGAGCTGGGGGCAAAAAACAGATATGAAGAGTGTATTAAGGAATGCCAACCCACAGAAATCAAAGTGAATAGTTGTCCTGGTTTACTCCGTGCTTAGAGGTTTCCAGGACATAGGACATCAATGTTAAAATTGGGACAGTCCCAGGAAAATCAAAATGGTTGGTCATCCTATTGTGAATATAAAAAAATGTGTTTGGTTGTTATGGATGCTGTTTTTTCTAGCCATATATTAATCTGCACTATATTAAATTCTCCTTAATGGTATTTCATATTTCATGGCTCTTCTCTCACACTTGGTTAATGGAATGGATTGAGTTCAATATCTAAATTCTCTATCGTCATAAGAAGATAAACCATCTTTCATCTCAAACTTAATTCAAAGTTCTTCTCCCTTCCTCCAAACATGGTAGAAGTGTGTGTGGCTCCAGAAACTCAGGGGTACTGGAAGTCTCCTTTCTATTAATTTTCCAATTTCCTCCCCTTTAGTGGCTACCTCTTCTGGTGCACTGCACAACAAGAAGGGGTAGGAAAAAGTTTTACTTATCAAGTTTGGATTGAAGTTCCCTTGGTGAGCCGTTTTATTGCCCATAGACTCCTATCTCTTATGCATCAACTGCCTCCCCACAGCAACAAGGGTAGCTTCAAAAGGCAGCTGAAAACAGTCCATCCACTAGTTTCTACACAATGTGCTAACTGTACTGCTTCCAGCTACTCCCTCTAGATCACCAACAGTTGTACTAGCCTCTGCAAAATATTTAGGCAGACACCACTCAGAATTGTGATAACAAGCATAGCAAAGTAGTTAAAAAAAAAAAAAAAAACAGTCTGGTGGCAGCTTGTGTGGATTGAGAAGCTCATTTGGTTTTTTAGCAATTGAGGGATTTCAAACTCCTGTGCCTGTGCCTTGATTTTCTCTACTATAAAATGGTTATAATAATAGTATCCTCTAGTATTAGTCTAAAGTGCCATACCCAAATCAACCTACATACATAACACAGTAAAAGTTCATTTTTCACTCACATAGTCCAAGGCAGGGATGGAGATTGGAAACCACAGTTCTCATTGTGATAACTGAGAAAGGTTGTTCTTTCCAATATGTAGCTCTGCCTTCCAGGAGGGCCTTTCCCTTTATGTACCAGTGGCCAAAAGGAAAAAGTTCGAGAGAAGAGCATACACCAGATTCTTCATGGCTTGACTAGAAGTAGGATATAGCCCTTCCTCTCACATTCCACTGGCAAGAATTTGTCATAGGCCACACCTACTGTTACAGATGGCTGGAAAATGACACATTTTAGATTGTTTAGAGAAATAATATATCTAAAGGGCTTTAAAAACTCCTGACACAGGCTAAGTGCTCGATAAATAATAGCTATTATTACTACCAAAGACTTAGCTCTTCTAAGGCCTTAAAGACCTTTCTCCCTAATGCAAACTAGAGGGTATTGCTTTGAACTCTTGGCAGCTGGAATGATATTAAATACAGTAGATAAAATGATGAATTCTAAAAATAATCTTTAAAAACGTGAAAAATTTAATATTCATGTATTCATATTCTAAAAGTAACTTCAGCATCTTTTAAAATAAAATCTTGCTGGTAATCAAAAGAATCCATGCAAGCTATCCTTATCCATATGGCAGTGACATATCCCCCACTTGGAACCTATGCAGAAAGATGCAGTCTTGGATTTAAGATCATTTCTTTTGATAGCCGTGTGTGACGGTTTTCTTCTGGCTGTGCAAGATTAATTGACAATAATCACTTCCTCTCAAGAGTGAACTAATGTAGTCTGGGGATGACACTGCTGGGTTTTCCACTTTTTCTCTATGACCTTCAAATGGAGTTGAAGCCAACTCCTCTCAAACTCTTTCATTAATGAGCTCATGCTTCCATTTTGAGTATATTCCCGCAAACTCATCATGAAACTTCCGCCTGACTGTTTTAAAAGTTAATGGACTTCAAATTACTATTCAGCAAGGTGTATACATTTACAAATCACCAGGTAGCCACC
Source organism: Taxidea taxus jeffersonii (assembly GCA_003697995.1). Lineage (NCBI taxonomy): Eukaryota > Metazoa > Chordata > Mammalia > Carnivora > Mustelidae > Taxidea > Taxidea taxus. The sequence continues at coordinate 5,089 of RCUC01137482.1, read as the reverse complement.
ATTATGGCTTATATTTGATTAATAAAATTATATTCCCAAATAAACAAATCATGTAAGCATACTAATTATGTTACTTGTTAGCTGAAGCTAGTAATTGTCTCCCCACTGGGCAGCTCCCCCCTTTTATTTCAATAATTTTCCTTCCTGACAGTAAACAATCTCTTACAAAGTTGCCAGGTACCATATAACACCTACAAAGTTAAACTCATACAATTCTTTTCACTGCAATTCTGACTCCAGAATTTTCAGACAACTAAGAAGTTGAATGAATCTTTGCTCTGAGCTCTTGATTTTTATATCATGATTTTTTTAATCACTCAGGGTAGACATGTTATTATTTTCCAAGATCCATATAGGAAATATCAAGTTAAAATTTTATTGTGCCTCACAGAGGGAACTTTTCACTTTTTTCTTTCATTCTAAAAATACATTTATTAGCTAATAGTTTAACATTTCTTTGGGTTTTTTGGCAAGTTTGACTTTTTAAAATTTTTCTGCCTATTCAAATTGTAGCTAAAGAATATTCTAGAAATTTGGAAATTTCTTCATTCAGAAAAGATGCATGTATATTCAGAGAGAATATCTTTCCAGAACAGATGGACACTGTCACTGGGAACAGAGAGCCTTAACATTTCATAAGCTCTTCAGGTAGACTGTTCATAAATATTACATATTATTCTATAATCATGGCAATGATTGCCAGTTTTTCAGTCTTTTCTGAATTGTTCTCAGAGACTATAAGACCCAATATTTAGAGAACAATTAGACTGTGATCCCAAGATTCATTCTCAGAAAGAAAGTAAGGGAGAGTCAAGAAATCTTCCCTTACAGCGCAAGCCTTCAGAAAAGGCACAGCAGTTGCTAGAGGAAGGGCATGGAACTCTGCCTTAACTCTTCCCTGTATCCCCTATAGGAAAAGAACATCAATCTGCAAGGGGAAAGACAATTTCAAACCAGTAAAACTGATAATTGCCCCTTTTTTTCCTACAGATTGGTTGCAAGGTTTAAATATATAAATTATATATAAGAACATGCTTCAAAATGTGTGAAATGCTATAGACATTGAACACAATACTATTAAAATCTTTCATGAAGAGGAAAATTTATGAATCCAAGAGAGAATGTAATAATAAATTAAAGAATTTACTGATCGTGGAAAAACTGCATTTTCAGAGGAGACAAAAACTGAAAATTACCTATTCTAATCCTGTTTTATGTACTCTTAAAGTGATATTGGAAATGGGAGACATTACTCTTTTAAGGCTTCATTCCCTTTCTTTAGAGTGATTTACAACAGTTTCAATAGCTATCATTAATTGGTTGATTTTAAAATAAGTATACTTAGAAGAATACAACTTTTAAGTGTTGAGTTGGATAATTCATCAAAAAGTAAAAACAAAGCAAACAAGGAAATAAACCAAAAGAAGGTAGCAAACTCCCAGATCAGAAACATAAGTTTCTAGAAACCTGAAAGTCCAAATTGAATCCAGGAAGAGGGGAGTGTACAACCTCCCTTTTTCAAGATTTCCATTATCCTGATTTCCAATATTATGAGTTAGTTTCGCCCTTTCTTGAACTTGATATACAGGGAATCATATATAATCTTCTATCTGGCTTCATCTACTATCCTAGGTAGTTGTAGTTAGCTCAGTCCCATTGCAGTAGAGTAAGCCACTATGTGAGAAAACCACAATTTATGTGGCCTTCTACTATTGAAGGACATTTGTGTTGCTCTAGTTTAGGGCTAATTCAATAGTGTTATTATTAATATCCTTGTATATATCCTTTGGTAAGCATATGCCTCCCATTTTTTTTCTTCTTGAATATATACTTAAAACTAGAATTACTGGGTTATTGGATGTGTATATATTTAGCTTTAGTGGATATTGACAAAACAGCTCTAAAATTATTATTTCTTCCTGCCAAAGGCATATGAAAGTTCCTGTTGCTCCACATCCTTGTCAATACATAGCACTGTCGGTTGTTTATATTTTTAAACACTCTGGTGTATTTGGAATAGCATAACTTTGTGGTTTTGATGTGCATTTCGTTGAGAACTAGTCATGTAAAGCCTAGCTAATCAAAGTGTGGCCCATTAAGCAATAACATCCACACCATTTGGGAGCTTGTCAAAAATGTATATTCTCAGGTCTCACCCAGATCTACAAAATCTGAACATGCATTTTAAAAGTATCCCGAGCTGATTCATGTCAGGTTAAACTTGAAAGGCATGGAGGTAGAGTATATTTTTATATACTTACTGGAAAACTGAATAGCATATTCTAATAAATGCCATTTAAGTCCAGTTCTGGTGTGGAGATGTGGGGAGCTAGAGAGAACATCACTCGTAAACTTACATCAAGAGAAGGCCAAACAAAATGCAATTCACAACTTTTTTTGAACCCATCAAAAAAGTGAGGTCTTTTTTTGAACCCATCAAAAAAATCTGGAGAAAGGTGACTGCAGGACATGTTTACCAGGGACAAGCCAAACCAAAGCAGTAAAAAGAGCTCCACCAGAACAGTTAATGAATTCCTGAGGCCCAGTGTGGGCAGGTGAGAGTGAAGCCCTCCTAAGTTCTTATTGCACCTGTTAGGATCTCCAGCATGATGTTGAAGAGAAGTGATTATAACAGGCATCTTTTTTCTCATGAAGGCAAAAGCTTTCAATAATTCACCATTAATTATAATGCTTGTTCTTGGAGATATATATATATATATATATATATATATATATATATACACAACAGATTGAGAAAATTCGGTTCCTAGTTTGGTCATTTCTTTTTGGATTTGGATTAAAGTCATGAAATTCTATATTATTTTTATATATTGATTTATTTCATTTAACAATTTAACATGAATGTTAGTGAGAAATACTGGCATAAAATTGTTTTCTAGTAATAACCTTGTCAAGATTTGATATGAAGGTTATGATAGTCTCATAAAGCAAGGTGAAAGTCTTTTAGTTTTCTTTACTTTTGAGAACTTTTATGTTCCTTAAATCTTTGGAAATTTTATTATTTAAACTGCCTGGGATCTGAGTTTTCTTTTTAGGAAGGCTTTTAAAATAAATTCAAGGTATTTTAATAAATATTCAAATTTTCTTTTCATCTTGTGTCAGTGCCAGTAAGTTGTTTCAATAAGTTTTTCTGTTTAAACAAAAATGTCAAAACCATTAACTTCAAGTTATTCATAATACTCTTATTATCTATTTACTGTTTGTACTTTGTTGAAAGTTCCCCTTTTGATTACTAATGATGGTAATTCTTGTGTTATCCTATCCCCTCCCACCCACCATCAGTTTTGCCAAATGTTATTCATTTCTATGGATCTTTGTAAAGAACCAATTTAAAGTTTTAGGCTTTCTCTATTTTTGGTTTTAGTTTCTTTCCTTTCTGTTCCTTTTTTTTAATTTTCCATTTTAAAAATTTGATATGAAATTTCTGTTTTCAATGTTAGGAGTTGAATTTTACATAATTTTCAGTCTCTATATTTTGCACATTTGAAACCAATTTTCTCTGGGTACTGCTGAGTACTGTTGTTTCCCTGGTTTTGATATATGAAATCTTCCTTAGCCATCAGTTAAAACCGTTTGCTCATTTTCATTTTTTATTTCATTTGCCACCTGGAGTTAATTCAAAGGATATTGTTCAATTTCAGAGATGCTAGAGATTTTCTAGTTATCTCTATGTTCATAATTTCTATCTTAATTCCATTGTGGTTGGAGAAGAAACCATTTCATTAGGGAATGTTTTATGATTTAGCATATGGTCAACTTTGGGAAAGGTTTCATTGTTTACCTTAAAAAATTAAAGTTTGTTGTTATGCTTAATGTCACTTAAGTCGGGTATATGAATTATTTTCAGCTCTGATGATGAGAACATTTTATATCTGAGCATTCAGACACAGCCACTCTTCACATGTGGCTATTGAGGATATGAAATAGGCCTAGTTCAGCTGAGAAAATTTTATTTTATATAAATTTAATTTAAATGTAAATTTAATAACCACTGTATGTACATACTCTATAATTACATACTCTGTAAATTGATAAAAATATAAATAGCCAATTGTTTTTAGTGTTTTGAGATCTTTATCCTTTCTTTCAAATTTCCTGTGTCCCTATATTTAAGAAATGTATATTATATGACATTTGTAGTAGGTTTTCTTTTTGAAATCAGTCTGAAAACTTCAGTTTCAGTCTCTTACAGACATTTTATTCTGTCAATGTATATTTAGTGCTCCTATTTACATATGTGGGGCTTATATTGTTCATCTTACCATATATTTCCATTTGAGCAGCTTATTTTAAGTTTCTTTTGATTTGATACACCAAATATCTTTTCAAGAAATATCTCCCCCGACACCAGCTCTTGTTTGTTATACATTCTTGAACTCTTATTCTTGGGTTTGTCCTAGAAATTTCCACATACTGTCTTATCACAGTCTGATACGTATTAATACTTCTATCTTAGATCCTTACCACTACAATCTTTAGAACACTTTAACTATTTATACCTTCCATTCTTTGCATTAGTGCTGTTGTGTATCTTAATTATACTCATATTTTCAAACTTATAAGACATAATGTGTTATAAGTCTACATTGCTATATTTATACAAATATTTATCTGTTTCACTGTTCTTTGTTTTTCCTGATTTTCCTTTTTTTTGACATTTTTTCTGGTATCATTTCTTCTACCTTAGGAATTCCTCTTTGTTTCTTATAAAAGTCCGCTGTCAACAGAGAACTCTCAGGTTTCATCTGAAAATTTCACTTTCCTCTTTTCAATTTGAGTATTGTGTATAGAGTTCTAAACTGACATGTTTTCTGCATTTGGGTTTTGTTTTTGTTTTTGTTTGTAGCTTTCTAAAGATGACATTCCACCTCTTTATTTCTATTGTTTCTTTAGGTAGGTTATTTGTCATTTTTGCTGCTTTTTTCATTGGCTTTTTTTGAGATTTTGATCTTTGATTTTCAGCAATTTTAATATGGTATGCCGACATTACACACACACACACACACACACACAGTCTAATAAAGACAGTCTAATAAAGCTCAAGAAGGAATATATATATATTCCTTCT
>RCUC01137481.1:0-21772 GCA_003697995.1 Taxidea taxus jeffersonii | reverse complement strand
GAGTTTTACATATGTTCTCTCACTTAATGCACCTGGAAAAATCCCATGAGTGAGTATTAGTTTCCCAATTTAACTAAAATGGAAATTGTATCCCAGAGAGGAGAAAAAACTTGCCCAGGATTACATAGCTACCAGCGGTGAAATGGGATTAAAGCCAAACCTATCTGGCTCCAAAGTTCCTAATACTCTTTTCATTGCATAGATTGCTTCAGAAAGGTCAAGTCAAATAAGGCTGAAAATGGCTGGATGAATGTAAGAAGTCATTGTTCAGGCAAGGAGGAAGCTTCATTGCTGTGGGCTGGAGAGTGAACAGAGGTGAGCACACAGACACTGTGAAGGTACGGCTGTTTGTTAGTTTTTTTAGAAAACCACCCTTACCCATTCAACAAGGATTACAAAATATTTTTGACTGTTCCTATTATGCACCACACACTGTTCTAGGCCCTGGCAATACCAAGTAGCTGTTCTTGAGAAGCTCGTATTTCGGTGAGGAGAGGGAGGCTCTTGTCATGTTACATCAAACACAATGCGTGTCAGATGCGACGAAGTGCGAGGAAAGGAGGTAAATACAAGTTGAGAGTGTGGGATGATGGGGAGAGGAGGAACTTTAGGTAGGGTGGTCTCTGAGGAGACATTTGAACAGCCACTTGAATGAAGCACTTGAAAGAGAGAGGCTTGCAAAAAACCCAAGCAGTAGGAACAGCAAGCACAAATGTTCAGAGACAGGACTGTACCAGTCCCTTTCCAGGATCAGCAAAGAAGCCCGCAAAGCTGACATGAATTCCGTAATGAAGGCAGTGGCAAAAGGAGATCTGCAGGGGCCAAAGTGCCCAGGGCCCCAGAAGCCATGGTAAGAAATTAGGGTTTTAGAGTGAAATGAGAAGCCTCTGGAGGCCAGAGGTGCTGCCAATCATCATCCCTCTCAAGGGAGAGGTTATTGGACAAGGCTTCCCTGGAAAATGGTGCTTCTCTCCTCACCTCCTTTCTGGTTGAAGCAGCCTAGAGGGAGCCTGGAGTGGTAGCATAGCACTAATGAGCAGGAAAGCTAGTGGAATAGGGGCAAGTCCAGAGCAGAACACTAAGTCACCTCCCCAGCCACTGCTTCAGTCATCAGAGCACCTAGGTAGGGCCTTCATCAAAGCCACCATGTGTAGAGCAACCCGTGGCATCCTGAGTATTTCTACCAGAAGTCTGTATCTCAGCCCACCCCTGCCACATAGAAGCCGCTCCCCAAATAGACGTACTAGACAAAAGGAACCAAAACAGGAATGAAATTCTTCAATAGCTAGCACCCAGAACAACTAAGAGACATGTTATGGCCCAGTGTGGCTTCAGAGAACTAAAAGCTGATCCATCCACTAATCAGACACCAAGGTTCCCTGGTTCTGTGAGTACCAGCTCTGCCCTGTCCTGCCGCACTCAACACAGGGAGTTAATAGCCGTGTGCAGAAAGCACACACATCCAACCCAGGGCTCACCACGGGCATCCTGCAGCAGGCCCTGAGCTGTCTTCACTCAGCCTTCTTCACATCCCAGTAAGATTTCAGGTGAGGAAAGTCATCAACTTGGGGCAGCCTTGGCCCAGGGGCACATCAGCTCTAGAGAAGAGTTGTGGAGCTAGTCTTCCAGCAGCCGACCATTTTCTGTGACTTTATTGGCACTCTTTGTATTCTTTCTTCTAAGCCTATTGGTTGCATGGAAATATCAGTTGAGGTCAATAATATTGGGTGTAGCCTCCCTTCCATGTCCTTACGAGTAACAGAGGCCAGATTGCAAAGGAGGATTGGGGTGGACCAGCTCACAGGGCTTTGTCACACACTGAAGAGCCACCAGGCATGAGGGGCAGTAAGGGTCCTGACAACTGGTGTGACCCTCTGTCCTAGGCTGTCTCAGCTGCAATAACAAAATGCCACCCTGGGTAGCATTTAGACACAGAAATTTCTCATAATTCTGGAGGCTGGAAGTCCAAGATCAAAGTGCCAATATGGTCACTTCTGGTGAGAACTTTTTTCCCTGTTCATAGCCAGTGCCTTCCTATGCTGTTTCCTCATATAGGAAGGGGCAAGGGATCTTTTATAAGGGCATGAATTCCGCTCATGAAGGCTCAACCTTCATGACCTAAAAACCTTCCAAAGACCCCACCTCATAATACCATCATCTTTAGGGATTTGGATGTCCACACATGAACTTGGAGGGGACACATTCAGACCACAGTACCCCAGGTATTGGCATACATTGACATGTCCCTTTTTCTTTTTTTAACCTTTTTTTTTTTTTAAAATTTTCTTTTTTTTATTTGACAGACAGAGATCACAAGCAGGCAGAGAGAGAGGAGGAAGTAGGCTCCCTGCTGAGCAGAGAACCCGATGAGATGCGGGGCTCCTGGGATCATGACCTGAGCCGAAGGCAGAGGCTTTAACCCACTGAGCCACCCAGGCACCCCCCTTCTTCTCTCTCCTTAATTATGTCTTCAGTTGAACATCTGAATGGGTTTCCTTTTCCATCCAAATCCAAGGGCTTCACCCAGATCAGAGGGAACTTTTTTAGAGACATTGTTTCTCTACTCGGTCTTCTGCCGCCTTATCTAGTGTGCAATTCTGTATAATGTCTCCAAAGCACAGGACCACATAGGTGTAGATTATCTGTAGTACACCTATTTAATAATTTAGGTAATCAGCTAATTAGTTTTTCCTGTCAAGAAAAAATATTCAGATGATTTTAGTCGAAAGTAGAAATTTAAAAATATAACAGTTGTATGTGAAAGTATCTTAAGATTCCATTTTCTTCATTCTCCTCAGTTTGACTTAATTCCATCTTGGCCAAATGGCTTTTATGCTATGCTCCCATAACATGATATATTCCTCTAACATAGCTCTTACATCACACTGGCCTGCTTACTTGTATCTCTTATTTATTAAACTGTTCGGACATAGTAAAGTATGTTTCCTGTTTTAAGGAAGTTCATAGTCTAATAAAGTAGGGGAAAAGATAAGAAAATGATGTCTGTCTTAGTCACTTTGTGCTGCCATATTGAAATACCACAGACTGGGTGGTTTAAACAACAGACATTTATTTCTCACAGCTCTGGAGCCAGATCAAGATGCTGGCAGATTCAGTTCCTGGTGAGGCCACTCTTCCTGGCTACATCTTCTGTGGCAGAGAAAGGGAAAGAGGGAAAAAGGGAGAGAGGGAGAAAGGGAGAGAGAGAGAGTGAGCTTTAGTGTCTCTTCCTCTTTCTATAAGGACACTAATCCCATCATGAGGGTCTTACCCTTGTGACCTCATCTGAAACTAATCACTCCCAAAGGCCCCACATCCAGACACCATCACACTGAGAGAGCTTATGTATATGAATTTTGGGAGACACAAACATTCAGTTCATAACAATGCATTTTAGTGTGACAAGTGCTTTGTGGATGATGACTGTAGGAACAAAGGCACAGATGGACACTTCACATTGAAGACAACAAAATATTAGCAAATGTGGTTTTCTTCATCCTCTTAGGACCTAGAAAAGTCCTGGGTTTGGGGGAGGCGGATTTTAAAAGACAATGCAGTTATTTCAAAAATAGTTATCTACCATTCATTGCAGGAACAAAGTAAAAAGGAACAAAAATATACTATAACACCCTCAGCCTTAAAACATGGGGGAATGGATTCTGATCCAAACATCAGAAAAGTCAGGAAGCAGAAAGATACTTTCACATAAACAATATTCCTTATCCTATCTTTGTAGAAATCATTGTAGAGCCATTTACCATACAAACACACGCTCACTTTTTTCTTTGTGTATCTTTGTCTAATTACAAAGGTAGCACAGTGTGTGCAGAATTAAAATATACAAACATAATGAAAATACAAATCTCAAGGTTTCCATTAGTAACCACGGTTTTCTTTTAGGTATGTCCAATTCATATTTGATAGGAGGCTTTAGTAAAGGAACTTTAAAAAACAATGAAACTCATTCTTTTATGTCCATTTCCATTCATTCACTAAACAAGAGTGCTAGCTCCATGAGGGCAGGAATCTTTACATGTCTTGTTCATTGCTGTATCTCTAGCTCTAAGGGCTGCACCTGGCACATAGATGACCTATGGATAATTGTTATGTGAATAACACCCACGATGAACACCAACAATATGCCACACTCTGTCCTGGGTAGATTCAGCAGTGAAAATGATGGGTAAGGTCTGGCTTTCACGGACTTAGAGGATTGGCATGATTACCCCATCTAACCCTGTTTGTGAGAAGCCCAGAGACCCACACCCTGGACCTTATTCTTCTCTTCCCACCTCTACCTGCCCCTCCCTTCCCTACCCCTTAACCCCCAAGGAAGATTACGCACATCTACTCGAACCACACTGCTACCTGGGTTAGTTTCCCATTCCATGTACTTATTCGTACTTATCTATAGCACAGCACTTGTCACACTAAAATGTCATTGTTATGAACTGAATGTGTCTTCCAAAATTCATATGCTTAAGCTCTAACTCCCAGTGTGATGGTATCTGGAGGTGGGGCCTTTGGGAGTGGTTAGGTTCAGATGAGGTCACGAGGGTGACCCTGAGGATGGGATTAGTGCCCTTATGGAAAGAGGCAGAGACACTGTGAAAGGTCACTCTCTCTCTTTCTCTCTCCCTCTTTCCCTCTCTTTCTCTGCCACATGAAGATGCAGCCAGGAAGAGAGGCCTCACAGGGAACAGAATCTGCCAGCACCTTGATCTGGCTCCAGAGCTGTAAGAAATAAATGTCTGTTGTTTAAGCCACCCAGTCTGTGGTATTTCAATATGGCAGCCCAATCTAAGATAGACATCATTTGTTTTCTTATCTTTCTCTACTTCACTAGACTATGAACTTCTTAAGATAGGAAACAACTTTTTCTTTTTCTGACATCTTTACATTTCCAGAATAACTCATGAGTCACAGGAAATGTTGAATCAATGAGTTGAATGAATCGATATGTTTTCACACACAGGAATGGGATCATTCAACAAAGAAAGATTTAATTTGAATGTGTGGCTCTCCTGGTAGGAATTTCAGGAATGGGGCAAGAGAGAATCTCTGGTCCCTTCTTATACCCTGGAAAGGCAGCTGCTTCTTTGGCTATCCCTGGATGAGCCCTAAAAATACTGGTTCTCATTTCTATTCCTTTCCTCACTCCCCCTTAATTAGGTCTTAAATTGAGCACCTGGTTTATGCTGCACACAAATCCATGGCCTTGAGAAGCTTTCTCTACATAGAGATTCTGTTTCATCATTCACTTTTCTACTCTGGGCTTTATTCCTGCTACACTTGTGCAGTTTGGAAGAAAATCACTAAATGCACTGATCTCTGTGGCTAACATAAACTGCAATAAAATCATCTGGAGCATCGTACGATTTCCTTGTATAAACATTTCAAATCATCGAAGCTGCAAGTAGAAACTAAATATTCTCTTATGTAGGAAACACTGCTTTCTCCATTCACTTAAAGCTCGACAGAATCTCCTTCTTTAAATTGGTTACAACTTTTGTTTACTTTCATCTTCCACATTTTTTTTTCCCCAAGAGAAACGCTCACTCACTTTTCTAGCTACCTTGTAGAGCTGTGCTGCAAAGTGAGATGAATCGTCAGGTTTCCACAGCAGCTATAGGGAACCTGAGCTGCGCAATCGGACACTTGTGTACAGGGAACGTGTAACACCCATTTTCCCCAGATGGAGCTCACTTATTTTCCGTAGCGTTTTAAAACTGGGCCTGGCATCCTGCTTCATCCTATTTATAGTTTAACATGTAACGTAATATTTACTCCAAGCTCCAATAGGGATGCTTCTTATAAATGTCAGTGGATTATTTACTATGGTAAACTAATTACTTACATAAATGCTTCCCCTTTTCAGGGTGGGTGAAGAGGAGACTGCTAATGCTTCTTGGATTAACCTAGCATTATTACCGTTTGAAGTTCTTTTACATTTAAGATGGTTATTACAAGACTGCACAACTTTGCAGGCGTGGAACATCTGTTGCTTAAGTGACGTGAAGCATTTTTATTTTAACCCACATGCTGAAATCAAACAATGGAATGCAAATGCCAAACGGCCTGAATTAGGAGAAAAATCATTCCAATCTGCACGTGGAGGGGGGGGGGTCAACATTCTATTTAGTGTTCTTGATTGACACTTGTAATTCACATTACGTTCATGATAATTATATCGAATATGCAAAATGGTTATAGGAGAAAGAAACGCTGGAAGTCCATGATCCCTAAGGAATTATTACAGTGGCTGAAGGCAGTTTTGTTCTTGGACTTCACAGGGATTCAGATCACTAGTGAGAAAAAATAGCAAATGAGATCTATGTTTGGAGAATTGTCATGTACAGGCATGTTTCTCTTGGGGAGAGGAAGGACATGTTTTTCCCAGCCCTGATCACAAGGAGATTATCAATATGAAAAAAAAATTTCAATGGAGATTTAAATATAGTGAAAGAAAAAAAAAATGTGTTCAGAAAAGGAAAAGAGCAATGTGTGAGTTTTTAATACTTTTTGCCCCAGGACTAATTTTTCCATAACAAGATTTTAAGGAGGGGGTGAATTTCTGACCAAAGAAGTGGCACAAAATTAAATCCTGTATGAGAGTAGCATCACAGATCAAAAATAGTCCTAATTTTAAAATAATGCTGATGACTTTGGCGTGCATGGTTTTAAGGACATCACATCAACTCCTTATATATCAAGTATAAGCATTTTACACTTGATCTTAGCCAAAAGGTCGAGAAGCTATCAAGGTAAGCATTTTCAAAATGAGGAAATTCAGGCACAGAAGAGTTCAATGACTTACCCAAGGTGGAATAGTAAAGCCGGAATAGGTTCAGGAAAAGGTTGTCAAACTCTGCCTTAGGAACCCTTGGGGACCTAGGGACGCCTGGGTGGCTCAGTTGGTTAAGCGGCTGCCTTCGGCTCAGGTCATGATCCCAGCGCCCTGGGATCGAGTCCCACATCGGGCTCCTTGCTCAGGAGTGAGCCTGCTTCTCCCTCTGCCGGCCACTCTGTCTGCCTGTGCTCGCTCCTGCGCTCTCTGACAAATAAATAAATAAAATCTTAAAAAAAAAAAAAGGAACCCTTGGGGATCTAAGACTCTTACGGGGGTCCTTGGGGTGTCCTTGGCGTCAAAACTATTTTGTAATAATGCTAACCTGTTATTTGCCCTTTTTACTCGTTTTCTATCACAGATATAAAATGAAGTTTTCCAGATGTTACATGACTTATGACACTGCAACACTTTAGAAGCAGATAGAAGAGGCAGACAGAAGAATTCAGCTGACATCCAAGAGATAAGCAAAAATGCAACACATTTTGCAAAAAGGCACTGAATTTTGTTTTTGTTTTGAAAAACGTTTTCATAAAAAATATGTTTATGTTACTAAATAATGGGTTATTTCTAAATGATTTAATAAATATTTCTTAGATTTAATTCTTAATGTAACAAATATCTACACAGGAAACCCATATAAGCAAAAACTCTTTAGGATGCTCAGGGCGTCTAGGTGGCTCATTCGGTTAAGCATCTGCCTTCAGCTCAGGTCATGATCTCAGCCTTCTGGGAGAGAGCCCTGTGTCATGTCAGGGATCCTGCTTATCCCTCTCCCTCTGCCCCTCCTCCCCACTCCTGCTCTCTCTCTTTCTCTCTCAGATAAATAAATAAAATCTTAAAAAAAAAAAAACTCTTCGGAACACTCACTAATATTTCAAGAGTATAAACGGGTCCTAAGATGAAAAAGGTTGAGAATGACCATAGTAGGGTCTTTCATGGCCTATGAAAGGAGTGTTAACATATCACAGGCATTGATGACAACAGAGGCCATGATAACATAGCAGGCCATGATAACGTAGCAGATATTTTCAAAAATCTCAATGGAAATAAACAAGCAAACAAAAATCAGTCCGAGATCCAAAAGTTGTCTACCCCTGAATATTTTGACACCTGACTTTAGAACTGAGATGGAAAATTTTAACCTAAATGGTTTTTTGGCTCTTAAGAAGACCCCGCCTACTATTCCTTTCACCTGGAATGTCCCCAAATAGCCACAGGCCCCACTTGTTCACTTTGTTTAGACCTGTACTCAAATGGCATGGTCATCCTATTCAATCAGCAGTCTTCCCCCATTCTCTCCATTGCTCTCTACCCCTTGGTTTGCCTTACTTTTCTTTACTAACAGTTATCACATCTAGCACATTTTTTTCCTGCACCCTCTACCACATGAACTGCAAGCTGTTTAAAGGCAGGAATGTTTATCTTTTTGTTCACTGTGCAACCCCAGTACTCAGAATACTGCCAGAAACAGAGCAGGTACTTGATGACTAAGTATTTGAATACATGAAGGAATGTTTTATGTTAAAAGAATTAATATAATGGAAGAGCAAGTACAAAAATAAAATGGGGGTTTTAAGCATAAATTACCTAAACAGAACACCAATACTGAGCAAATATTTGAGTATGTAATTGTAGAAAGAGCACAATATGTTTGCACTCCCCCCCACCCCCCCACTTTGGGGCACACAATTCCAGCTTCTCTTGCAGGTGGGGCTGTAGGACTGAGTTCTGGCCAGTGCTTCTCAAACTTGAATGTTTGTACAAATCACATTGCAATCTCATAAACCCATAGATATTAATTCAGTGGGTTTGGGACCTCTGACTATATTTCTAATAAGCCCTCAAGTGAAAATGATGCTTCTAGTCTGTGGACTATACTTTGAAGCTACTTCCACACCTCGCCCTTAAAAAACATGCCACGTAGAAGCAATAATCCCCAGCAGCAAGGAGCACCTAGGGTTTCTCATCAGGGTTTCTCATGTAAAAGGAACCACGGTTCCTTGGAGAAATGGCCGATTCTAGGACTGGGCAGAAAATGAGTTTGGAGGATCTTGTTCTGCCAAAAAGTAAGGAAGTGCTTACTTAGGTCAGAGGGACGCAGGAGCCAACTGCAACAGTCCCAATGGCCAAAGCTGGAACAATTTGAGTCACAAAATAAATTACAAAGTTCTGGATTATAATCCCAAGTGTAAAATAAATATATGAGTCTATACTTACATAAATAAATAATTGAATAAATGAATGGAAGAGAAGAGACAAGTCTCTTGTGCAGAGGAATTCAAAATAATTTTTATCGATAATCTACCCTCAAGGAGGAGGAGCACAACATTCTACTCCTTAGGTGTAGGCTATGCATAGTCACTTTTTCCAAAGACTGTAATACTGAAGGAAGGAAAAAAGACTAACTTTACAGTGGAGACACATGGCACACACTACCTCAGCTAAGTGATCAAGGTCAACATCAATAGTGATAAATCATGTTGATAGTATGTTGATATAATAACAATGGCATTTTATCTCTGTAGTCTTTCTCCCAAAAATACATAAAACCATCTAACCATAAGAAAAGTCCAACAGAGGAGTGGTGGCTCAGTCAGTTAAGCATCTGCCTTCAGCCCAGGTCATGATCCCAGCATCCTGGGATTAAGCCCCACATCAGGCTCCTTGCTCAGCAGGAGCCTGCTTCACCCTCTCCTCCCCACTTGTGTTCTTTCTCACTATCTCTGTCTGTCTCTGTCTCTTAAATAAATAAAAAAAATATTTTAAAAAAAGAAAATTCCAACAGAGGGGCACTCTATAAAATACCTGACCAATACTTCTCAAAACTATCAGTTCATCAAAAACAAGAAAAGTCTGAGAAATTACTACAGCCAGAAGAAGGCTAAAAGACATGACAACTAAACATATTGTAGTGCCCTGGGTGGGATCCAACAGAATGGCTACAAACCACAGAAATACACCCGACTAAGCAAAATCCCCAATTTCCCCTTAGCCAGGTCCTAAAAGTGCTCACAGGGCCTCCCAAACCACCTGACATAAGGGAAAGTGAGATCAAGGAGTCAGAGTGAAAAAGACAGCAGTCATAATGAATCGCAGCTAAAATTTTTCATTTTGCAGATTTTACAAAAAACACATAAGGGCACTCCTAGGGCCTTTCCAGAGCCTCAATAGAAGCCCATGCAGAAGAGCATCCCAGAGACTTAAGCCTGAATAGTTTCATGGCAAATCCATCTTTGGGCATAGGTTGCCTTTAAAATCAAACATTGGATAGAATGTAATATGGACTCTGGAGTCAAGCAGCTCACAAATAGAATCCCAGCTCCACGATTTAGTAACCAAAAGATGTCGGGCAAGGCTTTTAACCTCTGTGATTTGCTTTGTTCACCTGTAAAATGGAGATCATAGGAGTACCTACCTCATGGTGTTATGAGGGTTCAGTGGCTACAAATTGTGTAAATACTCAATAAATACCAGTTGCTGTCTCTTTTTCTTAATAGGGGTGCAATGGGCAGCAATTTGTCTTTTTTTTTTAAGAATTTATTTATTTATTTGACAGATAGCCACAAGTAGGCAGAGAGGCAGGCAGAGAGAGGAAAGGAAGCAGGCTCCCTGCTGAGCAGAGAGCCCGATGCAGGGCTCGATGCAGGGCTCGATCCCAGGACCCTGGGATCATGACCCGAGCCAATAGGCAGAGGCTTTAACCCACTGAGCCACCGAGGCGTCCCAGCAATTTGTCTTTTAATTTTGAAAGAATATACTGCCATGCTCCATCTGCTGTTTACTGTGGTAAACTCTGCTGTTAGCACTTGGATGGGGCCTCTTCAGCTTCTTCATCTTGCCAATGAAATCAAAGGTCACATTTCAATGACAACATTTCTTCAAGCAATTCTGGCCTTCAGGTAACAGTAACTAGTGAACTTTTCAAAGATCCAGGAGTCCCCTCATCAATGTATTTCTCAAGGAACTGTAAAGGGAGGGTCCTCTGTGTCTTCCTGAGGGGGTATAACTAGCTGATGATTGGAAGATTGCACATGATAAAGTCACTCCAGGACTCCTAGCTCTTTGAATTCCTTCCTCTCCCTGCTTACACACATCAGTTTCATTTGATGGGAGCTGCCAACTGAAGCCACATTTTTTTTTTTTTTTTTTTTTTTTTGGTCAACTAATCAAGCTAAATATTAGAATGATTTTCAGCTACTAAACTGATCCCAGAACCTCTGGTAAGTCCAGCCTTATCAGTAAACTCGGTCTGATTTAAAATTAGATTTCTTCTTCCTTGGTTGGGAAGCATCCCATCAGAATTTATTTCCACATACATTCTTTAGTATTCTGGTGACCGAAATTAATAGTCCTATAATTCTTTGTTATGGAAACCTCACCTTTCCAACTTCACTGTTTAATCAGGCTCCTGGTCCAATACCAGTTATGGGTTTAAAAATACATCATAGGATGGGGCAAAAACTTTTGGCTTGACAATTTTTTTTTTTTTGGTTACCCAACACCTAGACCTCCTTCTAATAGATGGAGGTGAGTGGGTAAGTTCTGAGAAGAACTGGTTTCACACTGGGAGGGAGTTGCAGTCTTCAGGTGAGGGTATGTTCCCTGCCCCACAACATGGGAAACTGGGCTGCTTTGACTGATAAGGCTCACTGGAGTCTGGGGGTCCAGCGACCTATCTGCGTCCTTCACATTCACCCATACTTCCTCATTCTAATTCTCCCTATAACACAATGTTTTCAATTTGGTTGGTTTCAGCAGAATTTTTAAAGTAGCATAAAAATAGCAGAGCACTTTGCTTATAATAAAGGTAAATATTATTTCATGACAACTTTGTTTCAGTTGTATCAAGCAGTGTGCTGGGTCATGATGTAAGATAAATGTCTTACAAGGGCTGTGGTCAAAAACATTTAAAGCTACTTGTGTAAAAGGCTGACAAATATGTAGCTCTGACTAATGTAATTCAGCAACTTACACAAACTTTGAATTTGGTTTTGGGCTATATCAACCATGCAGCTTTAGGTGGTAAGAGTTTTTTTGTTTTAAGTAGAGTCATAAAAAGTCAAGGAGTGCAATCTCTGCCTTCAGCTGAGGATTTATATATTTATACTTATCATTGTCCTTCTTTGGGTTTTCTAGAAGAGCCCATTCTACCCACTACACTTGGGTTCTCATACCTTCATATTCTGTGTCCACAGTAATGTGGTCCCCCAAATCTTGCCTTCAATGAGTGCTTCATTACAGATAATGATGGACAATAATTTAATTAGTATTTGCTACTTCATATTGTTGGGGAGGAAAAAAATTTCCTCTTTTAAGATTCTTCTAGCTAGACTAAGAATTAAATTGATATGAGACAGGTTAACAGGAGAAAAATTTAACTTCAAACATATAGGGAATCCATACAGACACAAAATTCTAAAGACAGACAAAATGAGGTATATGTCATCCTGAACTAAGGATGGGGTAATGGTCTGGGACAAAGGGATAGGGGTCTGGGACTTCAAAGGGAAGGAATGCAATTTTGGTAAATAAATGTTTGCTGGACCATTCAGAAACAATGGGATATAAAGACAACTTTAATCGAACAGGTCTTACTGGGTTCCTCCCTGTCTCCCATACCTATTTCAATATCATAATGTAGTTATCTGTGGTGACAACTCTCCTCCTGGAGCAGATAGATCCTCTTCTAAATTCTTTCAGGTAGTTGGGGGTGGGGAGAGGTTAAACTTCTTTCTGTTTCTTTTGGGCTTTGGTTGTTTTCAGCCCAGCATGCCAAAGTGGTCCATTTGGGAGCCATCTGCCCTCAGGCCCCTATCATATTAAGAGTTGCCAGAATCCTATGATTAACCTAATACTAGTGGAATTTTTACTGTCCTCCTCCCAATTTTAATTTTTCTTCTCTTTCTGAGGATCTGTTTCTGCATCACACTCCTCATTATTAATGTCTATATCAAAGCTATTTTAAACATTAAAAAAAGACTGAATAACTTAAGGAGAAAATAAACATACATTAGAAGATATTGAGTACCTATCATGAGACCCCCCCACACAAAAAAAACTCTTTTAAGGCCTGAGATATAGGAGAAGTAATTTAGATTCCTTTCTAAGTCAGCATGACTGCACATAACTTTGTTTAAACAACAAGCCTGATTTATGGCCCACCAAACATACATTATGCACCTGCTTTATAAATGAGTAGCCTAAAGGAAAACCATCTTGTCCTTAAGATACCGATCAACGCTCTTATTTCCTGCATTCTTTGATGTTAAAATTTGTGATTCCTCCCTATATGCTAATTTATTATCTTGTGAGCTTTTACAAGATGTAAAAGAGTATATAACCCTTTAAAAACTTCATTTTCCAGAGCACTTTCTTCCCTACAAAGACTATGTTTCCTGGCAACTGTCCCAACATGGGCTCAAATGAAACTAACTTTTAGAGATTCTAAAAGGTTTTTTCATTTTGTGTCAAACCTCCAGAAGTCCAGAGAACACTAGTCAATAGGCTAGAACCAAATGCCCGTTCTGAGGCCACCACCTTAAAAAACATTTCTCCATAGTTCCTGTATCTTTATATCTTTCCACTATTCAAAATCCTAAGCAGGAGCATAAGATTACCTGAGTATCTGTCCTGCTGGGGACATGAAAGAATTTCTACAGTTTCTAGAAGCGGATGAAATGAAAGAATTTCTACAGTTTCTCTAGAGGTGGAGAAAGGCCTTGACTGGCATGAAGATGCTATCTATTACAGATTCTCAAGAACAGAAGGAAGTCCAGGTGTTGGGTAATCAAAAAAAAAAATTGTCAGCCAAAAGTTTTTGCCCAATCCTACTGTAAATCTATGGGTACGACCCCTCTTTCTCACTAAACTGTGAGCTACTTCAGCAATTGCCTTGCTTTTCTTTTTATGCCTCAAACCAGGTACCACAGCCCTGGATTAAAGTAAGTAATCAAGGAAAGTGTTGGGTTGTTATTGCTGCTTTGTTTATTTTGTTTAAAATAAGAGAACTTCTTGAGCTCTCGAGAACCACAAATCAAAGGATAAAGCTGAGGGACTTTACAAAGAAAAGATCAAGGATAGTTCAATCTGCCTGGATTCAGCAACAGGGTCACCCAGAATCCATAAGAGACAAAAAAGGCAGAAAGATTAAGACTAGCATCCACCCCCACACTGGCCTGCACAAAGGAAAAGGATCCAGGAAGAAAATCCAGAAATTGTGCCAACTAAGCAAATCTGTGGTTAACTCAGGATTGAATTCTAGAATCTATAAATTCAGGGATGCCTTCATGATTCAGTCAGTTAAGCATCTGAATCTTGATTTTGACTCAGGTTGTGATATCAGGGTGGTGAGATTGAGCCCCATGTTCATCTCTATACTCTATGTGGAATCTGCTGGAGATTCTCTCCTTCTCCATTTATACACCTTCCCCCACTCACATGTACTCTCTCTTGCTCTCACTCTCTTTCAAATAAATAAAGAGTCTAAAGATTCTATAAATTATCTTTTAAAAAAATGTTACCCTCTTTTTATTTTTTTTAAAAAGTTGCCTCTGAATTATTGAATATTCTCAAATACAGGAAAAGAGTCTCAGCTAGTATAACTATCAGGAGAGAAAAGACAAAGCTGAGTTGTCACATGGAGACCCAGCAGAGCTAAGATGACCAAGAGGTCAATGAGACTTGATGGAGAAGCTCAGAACAAGAAACTAGAGAATTCTTTTTCTCTTGGGATCACTGACCCAGGTGTGGGAGGAGGAAGAAGAGCCCAGGAGGGAAGCAAAAAAAAGTGCAATCAGTAGCAGGGGGAGAGAGTGATATTCGGAGGCAAACTGAAGGGACAGATGTCAGGATAGACATCTCCAGGAGAAAGAAGTGTGTACTCAGCTGAAGGCCATGTTCTAAATTGCACTAAGGGAAACAGATAAAAAAATGTTCAGCATGGTGAAACTGTAGGGCTAGACAATCTAAAACTGGGATGCCTAACTCCCAAAGGACAGATGTCTGCAAATTCCCTTCAAACAGTTACACATCTGTAGTTCCTTTTAAATATGTCAAAATTGGGCTAATAATTACAACACTCCTTTTGTCTCAACTCTCCTCAGTTCTCCATGTTCCTGAGGTAGGTAATATTAGTAGCATTATTTCAGAGAGAGTGATTTGGGATACTGAGAAGCCATCCTAGCCACAGTCATACCACAAACCTTTGGGGCTTCCAAGTTTAGAACTCAGGCTGCGGCTTCTGCTTCCTGATTTGTTGATTAAGATGCATGAATGATAGCTTTTTATAGATTTTATGACGCCTTCGTAAGTACCAGTCATTTTAAATTCAAAAAATCCTTTCTAATTTCGGTAGTCAACTGAACACTTTGGACATTCTTGCTGGAGAATTAGTACCTCTTGGTGGATGGCCTTCATGCCAGACTGTTACATCTATTAATAGACATGCATAGATCTTTTTCTGGCCAGAAACAAGTAAATGTTCCAGGTTTAATTTAATTTGCAATATGCAAGAATGGATACCTGTTCATTTGAACACTAAAATATTTTTAGTATTTTGAAACTTTGAGACTTTTACCCAAATAAGACAATTTTTAATATCTTCAGTGACCTACTATTTCTTATCCTTCAGGATGCCTTATAAACAATTTTACTGAGTCCTAGAAAAGAGGCCCTAAAGCTGGATGGCTAGAGATAACCAGAGTATGAATTATAATCAAAGATTTGCAATTTATTGTGTTCTTCACAGAAGCTTAAGAGCTTCTGAGAATTGGGTCATGTCTTAAAGAAGAGTGATTTAAATCAATGTTTGTAGCATTTCTTTGTGTGTGCCAATTTAATCCTCAGAACTACCAATATTTTGTAGCTGGATTCCCCTTATGATTATGTCATGTGTTCAATGTCATTTTATATTATTGACTTTCCTCATGCCTATTTCAGTCTGGAACATGCCTCCTTTCCCAGTTACATTACAAACTTCTAAAGGGCAGAGCCTATAACAAACTTCTCTTTATTGCCCTATAGTATCTGCTCTAGTACCTTGCATCAAGTAGGTGCTATGATCACTAACTAAACCAAAAGAAACTAGAAATGTGGAGGTGAACAAGTAAAGAGAGAGCTGATCAGAGCCATGAACCTAGTACTCAGAAGCTGCCAGTACATTGGCTGCAAATCATCAGTCACACCAAAGAAAGGACCCATCCCTTCTGATTTCATTCGAGAGACCTGGTCACGCATTGTAATAGTGTCTTACCCATCCCTTCCTCCTGCCTCTTCCCTTCCATTCCTGGGCCAACAGAGTTGCACAGTAACAAAGAGGAAGTATACAAACATTGTCATCACATATGGAGTAGGCATTACTTTCAGAAAGGGAATGTGGAATCCAAAGGGTCACCCACACTAAAGCCCAGACTGATCCAGAATGATCCAGTCTGGGCTTTAGTGTGGTCAAGACGGTCAAGACATTGATGCTTTTTGCTGAATTGGGGCTTGAACAGGAAAAACCCGAGGGAGCTCTGTCCTTTTAAGGATGCCTTAAGAGCTAAAGACCTATCCCATATTCAGCCCGATTATAAAAGATCTGAACAAGAAATTAGGTTCAAAACTAGCCCAAGATTTGGAGCACCTGGGTCAGTCATTAAGTGTCTGCCTTCAGCTCAGGTCATGCTCCCAGAGTCCTGGTATTGAGCCCCATGTTGGGCTCCCTGCTCCACAGGAAACCTGCTTCTCCCTCTCTCACGCCCCCTGCTTGCATTCCCTCTCTTGTCTTTTTGTCAAATAAATAAATAAAATCTTAAAAAAAAAAACAAAAACCTAACCCAAGATTTAATTCGATCACAGAGTTAGACCAGTAACTTAGTTTTGGTCTCATATTCAGCTGTACCCAGAATTAATTGATCTAAAATATTTGTTCAAGAACCTCCCTGTCCAAAACATGAATGAACTGGGTACAAAGATAACAGACACAAGTATATGGACACATTCAGATGTTGTCCAGTGGAGATCAAACACATTCCTTGAAAGTTATAAGACAACATAAAATGTGGCTAAGGCCATAGAAGAAGGGCATGAAGAAAGTTCTGTGAGAATTAAGAAGTAGAATTTTGTTCCACCTGGTGATAATCAGGGAAAGTTTCAAGCGACCATATCATAGAAATGGGTGGGTTTGGGCCAGAGCTAAACCTGTGTGAAGAAAGACAGTAAGATATGAGGCTGAAAAGGAATCTTATAGGCCTTTAAAATTCTTAAAGGAGCTATAGGGGACTTCACTTTTCTTTTCTTTTCTTTTTTTTTAACTTTTAGAAACTGCTTAGTTTTTATCAACATCATTTCCACTTTGTTTGCCTTTGCAAAAGAGCAGCTTAAGACCGACCACTCAGTGGTTGTTCCCACCCATTCAGTGGCCTGAGCAGCGGGAGCTGCAGATCAGTCTTTAGTGGCTGGCTGGGCCTTTCAGTCTTCTGTAGGGAAATGCTAAATAGGCACCAAGGGCATCTGCATGCCTTTAGACCAGTCAGCTACTTCAGGTTGAGTGATGGTGAACTCAGGAGCTGAATCAATCTATTCACCCTGAAATTCCTCCTTGGTTACAGCCTTTTTAGCAGCAGCCTGTTCTTTTTCCTTCAATTTCTTTTCAGAATCCTTGTAGAAGTAGAGATCAGGCATGATGTCCCATGGGTATTCATGGGAGATGGTACCATGCATGTGCAGAACTTCCTGGACTGGCATCTACCACGTCAGACTGAGTGAGCTCCTTTGTTGTTTCAAGGGATGGCCATGTCCACACAGTGCAGAGGAGAGTTTGTGTTACACAGAGTGACAGTAGGCAGGTTAACGTAAAATGCCTCTGTGAGAGGCTGGTGGGCAGCTCTGGGATCAGTAACCACCAGAATTCTTAGCTCCCAGAGACTGCCTGGACCTGGGTAGTGGCGTCTACAGGAACAAAGTGGCTAGCAGTAGCAGAGGCTCTAGAAGCAGCAGCGTACTTCAGCTCAGCTCACTGGCCAGTATCCCTGGATGATATGACACTGACAGAAGCCAGGTTTTCAACGGCACCAGTGGTACAACCTGCTAGCAGAAGCTTCTCCCAGGTTCTCTTCAGATTTATGATATTGATGCCATCACATTTCCTTTTGTAGATACACTGATCTGTTTCAAATTCATGGTTGGTGCCACCTAAGTGAGTCCCTGCAGCAAGGAATTTAAGGACATCCTCTCCCTTTATTTGCAGGACATCATGGGCTCTGGACATTATTAAAGTTTTCCTTAAAGTTATGCCAGGAATACAGAACACCACCCTATGGACCTCTCCCTGTGTAGTGTGAAAAGGAAAATTTAAATTCTTCTTTTTTAAAAAAGATTTTATTTATTTATTTGAGAGAGAGAGAGAAAGCACAAGCAGGGAGAGCTGGAGGGGGAGCAGGGAGCCCAACACAAGACTCAATCCCAGGACCCCTGGATCATGACCTGAGCCCAAGGCAGACACTTAACCGACTGAGCCACCCAGGCGCCCCAGAACCTTACATTCTTGATCAAAGAGTTTGGGTTTCTTTCCGTGAGTAGACTAAGCAACTCTAGATTTCTGAGCAGAGGAGGGCCATGAACTGTTCCTCATGCAGAGATGAATCTACCAGCAAGGAATAGAAAGGACCAAGATGAGGACCAAGGACTCCATCTACCATGGAGTAGATGCTTCTGTGAGGGGAAGGAGAGAGTGAGGACTGGAGCCCCACGTCTGGCTGTGGTGGAATCTGGGGAAGAGGAACCAGATGACCTGATACTCAACACCGAAATGCTATGGGGTAGTGTTTTTTACTTCATGAGCAAACACAAGCGGAAAAACAAAACAGGAAAGAGAACGAGATTCTTTGTTGAAACATGCAGAAATGTTACTTCAAAGTAGTGAAGAGTATGTACCCATGTGGGCTTTTTCTAAAGTGTTTCTAAGACCCTCATTACCAGGAAAGGATATAGAAAACATGTTGTTGTTGTTGTTGTTGTTTTTAAAGAAAATACTTTTTCTTAATCCAAATCTGGTCTCCCAAGTCAGCATCTAATTTGCTTTTTAAGATGGCTTCTTGATATTTTTGTCAAATTAAAGGAACTTCAGATGTGAAATTTATCTTCACATCTGCTTTTTTTCTGCCATCCTGTTAGCCCATACCCATGGACAAGTTTTTTCAAGACTGCTCGAAACTAGTATTTTCTTATTTCATTTTCATTTATTCCTGTTTAAATTTTATTTTTAAAAATCTACAAGTTTTTCCAAGTAGTTCTAAAGAAAATGTAGTTGTGGAGGAAGTCTTATCACATCTGTCTGTAAGTGTCATCATTCCTCCTCTTAGGTTTCCAAGCTATTTTGAATTTGCACATTTAGCCCCTCTTCCTGGCACCATGTAATTTCTCCCAAATTCCTCAGATACTATGTGACAGTATTTATAAGACTCTTTAGTACTTTTTCCACATGCAACCCAGCCCTGTTTTTTCAGTTGCATTGGATCTTAGTGAGCCTGCATAAACTCCAGGCTATGACTTGGACAGCAGGTACCTCTATAGAACTGAAGAGAACATCATTCCAAAGCTATGAATTCTGGATTTGTTGCTTTGTTTTGGTTGTTCAAGTTTATGGAACCAAATGCACAAAGTCAGGTAAAAAAGAGGTTGTTGAATTCCTGCTTTAAAAAAAATTCCTCGGGACGCCTGGGTGGCTCAGTTGGTTAAGCAGCTGCCTTCAGCTCAGGCCATGATCCCAGCGTCCTGGGATCGAGTCCCACATCGGGCTCCTTGCTCAGCAGTGAGCCTGCTTCTCCCTCTGCCTCTGCCTGCCACTCTGCCTGTGCTCGCTCCTGTGCTCTCTATCTGACAAATAAATAAATAAAATCTTAAAAAAAAAAATGCCTCACTTAAAAGTCGCCAATAGGAGCAGTCCTATAACCTCAGAAAACGTTTTAGGTGTTGAATTTCTACCAATAGTTGTCACCTATTACACTACTGCCCATTGAGTTAGTTATCTGTGATAAATCTCCTGTACTTCTCCTTTCAGAAATTCTTTTTTTTTTTTACCCCATCCTGTCTCCTCTTCCCTTGATAAATTATAAGCATAGCTGTGTGTGTGTGTGTGTGTGTGTGTGTGTGTGTGTGTAAATACCTATTCTCCTCATGTGTGGGGCTAACTCAACTATCCATCACCATTACCTATACCTGTGACCCACTTCACAGTACTCTACATTTTGGAAACTCCAGGTCCCTGAAAACTTCCTCTGTACCACTATTATTTCTGGATTTTGGAGTTATCAAGAACAACTCATCGCAAACATTTCCCCTTCCCTAGCTCAGGCCACCCTGGTGATATGAGTTTCCCACTCTGGCATGAGATGACCCTTCTGTGGGTGCCTGCTGGCCTGGCATCAACACTGGTTCAATGTTCCTGAAGGAATAAAGACTATGCCACCCTAAAATATGACAATAGAAGTTCAGGACATCCACCCCAAAATATGTGGCTTTGATAAAGTGGCTATTTTGAGCTACGGAAACTTGAAAACCAGCAAATGCAAGGAAGGGCTTTCTCTGAACTTCCCCCTTCTTTGCCCTAAAGACCAGCTCCATCCTCCCCTCCCTCAGAGTTTCACCAACTAGGAAAGACTGACCCCTGTCACAGGAGAGGATACTGGGTGTGGATACCCCACATAAACAGACTTTGTCACAAACCATCATACCTCCCATCTGTTTGTCTAAAGGCCCACTCATCTTTCCTAAAAGTCATTTACTCTCCTCTAAGAGGCCTCTATCCCCCCTCCCCTCTCCCTCTTGAGATGATATTTACATTGTGGTAATCATTTTGAAATGTATATACATCAAGTCATTATGCCATACACCTTAAATGCATACAGTTTATGTCAATTACACCTCAATGAAACTGGAAGAAAAAAGTAAAAATAGCAAAAATGAACTTTAAAAATAGATGGTTTTTAGCCCTGAATTCAAGCCACCTCACAAGTTACTCATTTTCCCCTGGTTTTCCTCCCATGTATACATGACGTACTACATGTTAGTAAATTTCAATTTGTTTTTCCCTTGTTAATCTTTTATTACAGGGGTCTCAGCTAAGAACTCAGAAGGGCAGAGGGAAAATTAGCTTTCCTCCCCTACAGAGCAAAGCCACTGTATTGTGTCAACCAATATAGCTTGCACTAGATGCTACTTCTGCCCCCACCTGAAGGTAAGAGCACCATTTCCCTCTGCTTCCAAAGCTTTGGACACCCCTCCTTGTCACTAGAAAGGCCCTCTCCTGCTGCCTGCGATTTAAGAAATCAGTCGCACCGGAG
Source organism: Taxidea taxus jeffersonii (assembly GCA_003697995.1). Classification (NCBI taxonomy): domain Eukaryota; kingdom Metazoa; phylum Chordata; class Mammalia; order Carnivora; family Mustelidae; genus Taxidea; species Taxidea taxus. Next base: position 601 of record RCUC01137481.1, on the reverse strand, counting down.
ACCACGGTCAGAACCAGAGGCACCTCGGGTAAACAGGAGTTGCCAAAATGCTAAAGCTTCCACCGCTTTTTCCACTGCTCAACTCCCTCCACACCCAGTGCCCAGGTGCAGACGCCTCCTGGCCCCTTTGTTATTCTGTGACCAGCTCTCAAAACAATGCAACTTTGTACTCTCAATGATTCAAAGAGAGTTTGTGTAGAAACAGCTTCTCCTTTCTTTGTTATTCCAAAAACTCTTCCCACCCCCACCCAGGGATTAAGACACAAATCCTTTGCTGGCTGGGTGAGGGGACTGGACGAAACTGGCTAAACTTGAAATAGTCCCTTTTCCTCAGTGCCTGAGGCACAGCTACGTGACCAGACCAGCACCTGCTTGAATCTCTCCTGCGTTCAATAATTTATTTTCTGTGATATTTAGTTCCTTCCAATTTACCCTGATATTTTTGAATGCTGAGGAAAGATCCCCTTCATCTCAAACTGTTCCCCTACCTCCATCCCCAAGGCAAGGGAAGGGGATCCAGTGAAATTACCTATAAAGTTGTGGCTGCCTGTAAGAAGGGGGAGTGGGTGGGCATTAGCTGAGCTGAAAAATCAGCAGACCT
>RCUC01137480.1:0-57006 GCA_003697995.1 Taxidea taxus jeffersonii | reverse complement strand
TTCCTTAAACTGCTAAAGAATATCTATATATTAAAAAAGAAACTACCAACAGCATTGTGTTTATTGATGAGAAACTGAACATTTCCCACCTAAAATTGGAAACAAATCAAGAATATCCACCAATAACCATTTCTATTCACATTATACTGGAAACACAAGCCAGTGTAATAAGTCAAGAAATCAAATAAAATGATCCAGAGTCAAAAGAAAATATAAAACTGTATTCACAGATGACATGGTCATCTTAGAATTCTAAGAAATCTTAATTTTAAAAAAAAAACCCTGCTAGAACTAATAAATAAATTTAACAAAGCTATATAATAAAAGGCCAATAAACAATAAATCATGTTTCTATATATTATTAAAACAATTTAGATGAAACTTAACAGCCAATAGATGGGCACCTGGGTGGCTCAGTGGGTTAAGTCTCTGCATTCAGCTCAGGTCATTATTTCAGGGTCCTGGGATCTGCTTCCCCCTCTCTCTCTGCCTGCTGCTCTGCCTACTTGTGATCTCTCTCTCTCTCTGTCAAACAAATAAATACAATATTTTTTTTAAAAAAAGCCAATAGAATCAGAAACAGAAAATAGGGATAAAACTAATAAAAACATGTAAAACTGCTATCTTGACAATAATAAAACATTGCTGAGAGAAATTAAAGGAGACCTTAACTAAATGAAGAGATATACTGTATTTATGAAACAAAAGACTCGCCATATCAATAATTTTTATAATATTATTATTAATTATCCTCAAACTGATATGTAGACTTGATGCTGTCCAAAGTACTAGAAGACTTGTTTATGAACATTGACAAGTTGAATTTAAATCTTATATAGTAATAAGGAAGATGTACAATAGCAAAAATACTCTTAATAAAAAACAAAGTTAGAAGATTTACATTACCTGACAAAGTTTTACAATAAGCTATAGCAATCAAGACTGTATAATATTGACATAGGGATCAATGAAGAGCTCAGCTGAACAGAAATAAGTACATGCTTATATGGTCTTTTCAATAAATACACCAAAGTAACTTAATGGAAAAAGGAAAATCTTTTCAACAAATAGGACTATATACAATGGAGAAAAAAATAAACCTAGACTTATATCTCATACTCTGCACAGAAATTAGTTCAATATGAACTACAGACCTACATATAGAATCTAAAACAATAAAGCTCCTAAAAAATCACTTAGATGAATATCCTTCTGACCTATAGGCAAGAAAAAAATTTTTTTTAGACAGAACCAAAAAGTGATAGTAATAAAAGAAAACAGGGATAAATTAGACATCACAAAATTTAAAAATTCCTCTTCAAAAGATACCTGAATCAGTAAGCCACAGGCTGGGAGGAAATTTTTGTGATATATGCATCTGACAAAGGATTTGTTTCTAGAGTATGTCTTCCTAAATTGTACCTCCATAATAAAAAAAAAAAAAAAGAACTTAAAATGAGTAAAAGACATGAGCAGATACTTCATAAAAGAATACGTACAAATAACCAATGAATATTAAAATCTGTTCAACATCATCAGAGAACAAGGAATATAAGCTAAAACTTTAATAAGGTACTCCTATATACCCAACAGAATGGATAAAATTACAGACTTACGCCAATATCATACTTAAACAAAAATGTAGAACGTCTATGCATTATTGATACAGGGATAAAATGGTATAATCACTTTGGAAAATGATTTGGAAATTTCTTGTAAAGTTAAATGTATTCTTACCTATGTCCAAGAATTCATTTATGGTATTTCCTAAGATAAGTGAAAATATATGCCCATAAAACCACTTGTACAAGGATGTTCAGAGTAAGGTTATTTGTAATAGGAAAAAGATGGAAGCAATCCAAATATCCATCAACAAAGAGTGATATATTCATGCAACTGAACACTACTCAGCAATAAAAAGAAAAAACTACTGATACAAGAAACAATATGAATAAATCTCAAAAAATCAAAATCCATCAGAAGCTTCTAGCCCCATGAGATAAAGTAAAAACTGCTTTGTATAATTAAAAGCTAGTGCCTCAATAATCAAGTTCCAGCTTTTTCCATCTTCACTACTCTGAGTACTCCTGTGGTTTCAGCAATAACAGACATACTCCAGGAGTTTGCAAATTCTTCTGCAAAGATAATAAATTTTAGACATTATAGGCCATGTGATCTCTGTCACAAATACTCAACTCCACCACTGAAGTGCATGAGCTTCTCTAAGCAATATGAGTATGCCTGTGTTTGCCTGCAATCTATAGTTGTTGGGTTTTTTTTGCTTTTTTTTTTAAAGATTTTATTTATTTATTTGACAGAGAGATAGATGGAGAGCATAAGTAAGCAGAGCTGCAGGCAGAGGGAGAAAGAGAGGCAGGCTCTCTACTGAGCAGGGAGCCTGCTAAGGGGCTCAATCCCAGGACCCTGGAATCATGACATGAGCCGAAGGCAGCCGCTCAACTAACTGACCCACCCGGGTGCCCCACACAAAGCTATTTCATACACAACAGAGTACCTACTACGTGATTCCATGTTAGAGAGGCAAAACTAATCCACAGTTAATTGTTATTGGATCAGGTTGCCTCTGGAGGTTGCCTGAGAAAGGGCACACAGGAACGTTCCTGGATGATGGAAACTTTATGCTTGACAGACATATGATACCTGGATGTTTACATTTTTCAAAACTCAGATTATGCCCCAATAAAAAAAAACAGCAAAACTGAAACTCAAACATAAGTAAAATTCAATGCTAATACTAATATCTACAGTTTACCATTAGTGTTTTAAGTATTATGTAACTATAATCTGCTATAAGGATTTTAATTAAATGTCCTTAAAAAGAACTGAAAAGTTTTCCTTGGGTTTATATAATAATGAGAATGTTGTACAGTAATAAAAACTTATTTGAACAGATTTCAATATTAAAAATATTAGATCAGGCAATACAATTTTACTTTATTGTGTAAGCCACGCAGATTTCCATGACACTAAATCAATATACAGAATTTCTAGGGTGTTGCAACTTTTCACTACTAGAAATAAAGAAATCAAGTGGAAAAGCTGAATAAAACTAAAGAGAGTAAGATTACCATCAGATTTAAACATGTATTTTAGGGGCACCTGGGTGGCTCAGTGGGTTAAAGCTTCTACCTTTGGCTCAGGTCATGATCCCAGCATCCTGAGATCAAGCCTGGCATCCTGCTCTCTGCTCAGCAGGGAGCCTGCTTCCCTTCCTCTCTCTCTGCCTGCCTCTCTGCCTACTTGTGATCACTGTCTGTCAAATAAATAAATAAAATCTTTAAAAATAAATAAATAAATATTTTAAATGTGCTACTGTTTCCTATATATATATTCACACACACACACATATTTCTATATACACACATGTGTATACTGGAAATATAGCATGTTCCTTAGTGGCATGGGTTTTGAAGCTTGTGTTTGATTGTGGCTGTACCATGGACAAGCTGTGAGACTCTGGATAAGTCACAACGTTTTATTCCTGAGTTCCTCTTACACAAAATGTGGATAACAACAATAATACCTAATAAATATGCAACAATATGAAGAGAGTTTTTTTAAGCAATACTTTAGACATACTATGGGCTCAATAAAAGTTAGCTACTATTGTCCTTATTTTATCAGATATGACCATATATGAATATAGGGATATTGGTATGGAAGTAAATATGGATATGGATAGGAAAAAATACTGAACATTTCAATAAAATACTAATCCCACCTCACTGGTAAGATTATCGGTAATTTTTAAATATTTTTATTCTTTCTACTTTTCCCCAAAAAAGATTTTTATAAACAAAAAATATTAAATCTTGGGGAAAAAAAATGGTTGTCTCTCAAAATCCCAAGCAAAAATCTCAGTGCCCTCCAAGGTAGCCCAGCTATCCTCAAGATAGCAGACATCATCCTAAGTCAATTCTGTGCTATAACTGTGAAAATATCTCCTCAATAATTAAAGCATTAGCCAGTTGGCCTTTTCCATAAAATCATAACAGAAATGGCTGATCACCACATTATGTGGGAAATTCTGTATCCCATGGCTGGAGATTAATAGATGGCATGTTCCATTGACATTGTCATACTAAAGCAACAGTGTTCCCTCCATGCAGCCACAGAAGTGGGTACGCTGTTCTGAGCCAATCTAAGGTGATTACCACGGAAACAGCACTCATTTTACTAACAGCAAGGCATATTATCCTTCATGCATGGTATAGCATCCAAGTTTAATAAGATTTTGAAAGTGAAACTGAGGACATTTGGGAAAAGGACCCTAAATTCTGTGAAAGTATTTTGTCACCTCTTATTTGTTTATCATTTGCACATCAAATAGCCATTTCAATTATGCTAATGAATCAATTTAATAGAAGGGCAAGTAGATACACCATAACAGAAAGAAGGCAACGTTAATAGTACAGATTTGAAAGTTTGATTCAAGTAGTAAAATAATCGTCTCTTATACTATAGTTATTCCATGGAGGAATGTGGGGGGAGGGGATGAAAAACAGAGGATAATTTTATATTAGGATGACATAGATAAATCAGAAAGCAGCTCTTTTTTTTTTAAGATTTTATTTATTTATTTGACAGGCAGAGATCATGAGTAGGCAGAGAGACAGGCAGAGAGGCAGGCAGAGAGAGGGGGAAGCAGGCTCCCTGCTGAGCAGACAGCCCAATGTGGGACTTGATCTCAGGACCCTGGGATCATGATCTGAGCCGAAGGCAGAGGCCTTAACCCACTGAGCCACCCAGGCACCCCAGAAAGCAACTCTTTAAGCTATAATTTTTGGTGAGGTTAAGCAAGTATTGAAGATCAGGACTGGCTTTGGTATTATGGAGATTTCTAGGGCCTGGGAGAGCCATGCCACTCTCTAATCCAGCCCACCCTGCTGCCAGAGTACTCTTTCTAAAAAAGAGATCTTTAAAGCATAAAACCCATCAGAAACTCCACCATTATCCATAGGATAAAAGGAAAACTGTGTTTACTTATTAGTGGCAAGAACCTCCAACATCAGGCTCTAGCTTTATATACATCCACTCCAATCAGCCCTCCTAAGGCTTCAGCAATACAGTGGTACTTGCTGACCCCTTACATAACACCTTGATTTTTTTCATACAGCAATGCCTCAGCACAGGTTGCTTTGCCTACCTAAAATGTCCCTTTCTCTGTTGTTCAGTTGAATTATTCCTACTCATCCTTAACAATTAAGTTTCTAAACTTTCCAAATTCCAGAGGTAATTACTCCTCCTGTGTGTCACCAAGACATCGCACATGGGTACCACGTTAACACAGGGATTATTGACTTACGTGTTTGTCTCCTAGAAAACTATGTGTTTCAAGAGAACAGAGAAGAAATTGTGTCTTAATTACATTTGTATCTCTTTGCAAGGTAAATAGTACATGTTCTATAAAAATTTTATTAAATATTGACTTGAATAAATAGAAAACATAATACTATTTTTTAAACCATCGCAAGATTAAGTTCAGAGGAAAACTGTGGATTTATAAAGGGAGGCACAAAACCAAATTACCTAGTGGCCATGAGCCCTATTTTTCTAATTTTTCCTCAAATGTATCCCTGTAAACTAAAAATTTCTTGTCTATAATCCCTCAAATTATTTGGATGTGACTTAGAGCAGAATTGCTTCTTTGACCTAATTGATATCCAGTAGCCTACGAGAATCACAATGACAACCAAAGTGGAAGCCTGAGGTCAAACAGCAGTGTTTATCACTTGAATGAACTGAGGCTATTGACTACTAGGGGCAGTCAACTTATAAACAGGCAGTTTTCCTGTTCATCTCACAACTACTATACCAAGGACAGACACACTCTACCAAGATTTCTGGAAGTAACTTAACCTCCAGGAAAGATTAGTTTTCCAGTTATCCATCTGTTTGACTGAAATGGGATAGTCTTTCTGCATTTTTTAAATTATAATGGGAAGTTTCATAACTGACATATTTTCTTCTGTGAATAGTTTAACTGATATATCCCAATTACCCCCCCCACAATCCTTCTCCCTACTCTTGTCCCAGACTATCAGAAAAGCCCCAAGCATCATTAAGTTTTCCAGCTCTCTCCAATGCGTATCAAGTCCCTAGAATAGTATTTACTAAAGTATGCTACATGCAATCCCAATTCCATAGGATGTTAATATTTATTATATGAAAAGAGGATTCCATGATCAAGTAACCATAATATAAGGTAAAAAGTTCTCTTTCACTAGGACTTCTCAGAGACTTTAATACATTAAAGTGTATCAAAAATCTCATACTTTAATATATGTTTATATATTATATAAGAATTACTGCATATATGACCATGACACATTTTTTCCAAGCATCTCTCAAAGTACTAGTGGTCTATGAAACACATTTTGAGAAATTCAACTCTTACCCAAAAGAAGGATGTAAGGACTGTGAGATATTTCAAGAGCATGATGGTGGTCTACTCTCAGTATGACAAGACTGACAAGGAAATGACCATAGTAGGACAATCTCACCAAAGTAATATGTGTATCCTAAATAAGAAATATGCATAAATGTGAATAGTTGGACATTCAGTCATTTTTCTTTTTTTTAATTTTATTTTTTCAGTGTTCCAAAATTCATTGTTTATGCACCACACCCAGTGCTCCATGCAATATGTGCCCTCCTTAATACCCATCAGTCATTTTTCTTAATCACATTTAAAGTATTTTTACAAATAAAAAAAGAATGGACACAATTACAGATAAAGAACATATTTATAGAGTTAAAACAGAAATACAATATTAAGATGAACACTCTCAGAGTCAGAATTAGGGAGGTGGAACACATACTATGTCATCTAAAATTCTGTCTTAGCATTTCTTATTCAAGGGTAATTTACACACACAAAATATTATGGCAGATTTGTTTTAATTAGAATATAAACAGTATCACAGGAGCACCCATGAATTTTTCCTTTGGAATGCTAAACAAATCCTAATATACAGATTATGTATGTGTAGGCTTTCACCTGTATATGAGCACAGATATGGAAAAGAGACTTGCAACAGAAGCAAACAATGGGGACCAACAATGAAAATGAAGGAAGGCAAAGCATGGAGTGACTAAAACAGACTTGAGATCTAAGATGAGGTGCTGAGAGCTCAAAACATGAGTAGGCAATAATTAATACTAAAAGTTCAAGGGAAATAGTTGGTCCAAGTCTGCAGATGGTTAGAAAATATTCATCCAAGGGACGCCTGGGTGGCTCGGTTGGTTAAGCAGCTGCCTTCGGCTCAGGTCATGATCCCAGCGTCCTGGGATCGAGTCCCACATCGGGCTCCTTGCTCAGCAGTAAGCCTGCTTCTCCCTCTGCCTCTGCCTGCCTCTCTGTCTGCCTGTGCTCGCTCCTGCACTCTCTATCTGACAAATAAATAAATAAAATCTTAAAAAAAAAAAAATATTCATCCAAAAGAAAAAAAAAAAGAAAATATTCATCCAGCCAATAGAGGCTCACAGCAAGAGCGCCTTCTGACATAGGAGAAACTGGTTAAAATTAAAAGACCTCACATCCTAGGAATGCTGGAGATTATTGTGATCTAAATTAAAAAAATTCATAGAAATAGTCCTGAATTTAATTCTATATTCTGCCACTTCCTAAAGACCTTTGGATAAGTTCCTTGTGGGAAACTCACAAGAAATGAAATGAAATAATGCATATAAATTAACTAGAGCTCTCCCTGTCACTCAAAAGATGTTTAGTAAATATTAGCTATTACAATCATTGACAAGTTTCCAGGGTAGTAACTTGATTTGGGATAAAGCAGAGAGCTACCTATATTAAATACCCAAAGAGGATACAAATCTGGAACTTGCATTGTAAGAATCTCTTTATCAGAATGGGGAACAAGAGAAAAACCAAGACACAGTAAAGAAGTCCAGGGAACAACACTAGTCCATGTTCAAGGACTAAATTGCTGTCAGACATCTCAGGTTTAATGTCAGTTCTCAGTGCTCCTTGTGCAGTTACCCTGGTCACCATGGTCAACCTCAATAAGGGTGGCAACAATGCTGTATTATCTATCATCTATCAATCTATCACCTATCATCTACCTCCTGAAAGTATAATTAGGGTGGCATTCATAAATTTGTTTCTTCAGTGTGAGGTACAAGTGCAGCGTACAACACAGAGCTGAACAGGACCTGCTTTGCATCTGAGCCTACACCTCACCAGTGAGCATCTAGGTCACCTTCAACAAGCCTTGTAGTATGTTGGTTTTAACTTTTAGGCTTTCCAAGATGTGAGGTATACCTCCCTCAAGAAGGACTTGAGCAGGAATAGGGCAGGAAAGAGTCCATAAATGGGGTATGTCCAGGGATTCAACTGTGTAAGAATGAAAACAGTAGAGGCTAGAAGCAGACAAAAGGGAGCTAAACTTGACTTCCTGTCTCACTAAACCTAGTCCTCACATTTTCCAATGACTTTTGGTGTTCAAGGCCCTCTACCAACTTTCCCCAGTTCTTTTTGGCTAGCCACAGTCCCTATTGTTCTTCTGATACTTATGGTTCTTCATTGGGCAGAGAGTATATAAGGGTCACCTAGGAAGTCTTTGTAAGTTCATAGTGCCCCAGTCACTACTGATGGGATTGGCGGTACGTGTTCCTGGATTCTGTGGATGGCACGTCAATGAAAATGTAGAAGATGGCATAAGTGTGAAATGCCGGCACAGAGACACACTTATCTTTGGAAACTCTGTTCTCACCTTAATCTTTTTTTCAGGCAACTAATATAATTACCCAATACAGGATTTGGGTATATACACATGCACCCGTTCTCACTCACCTAAATGTCATCTTGTCATCACTAATTTGTATCTCATCTTCTATTCTTAAAAACTTCAGCTCAAATACAATAATTAAAAAATGTAAACTATAACAGAGTTTTAGAGGATAGAAAAAATCTGGACATCTGATATGCAATTATCTCCCTCAATATGCACTATATAAATGGAAGCAAAACGTGTGACCCTCTCACACTCTTCAAATTAGAGGCATTGAATCACCTATGAAGCTTATACTAACCCCAAAAATCAGCCTCTGAATTGTTCATTCTTTGGTTAAAGTTATCCTTTTGACTGGCATGCCTCATAAAATCTTTGCAAGTAATGCAAAGAGGTTGTTAAGTGGAAAATATTTCAAGAGCTCTGAAAATATAAGCTTGACAGAGTCATAGCCTTGAAGCCCTCGGTTTACAAGAAAATTTATTGTACACACATATTGTAGCATTAGAATGTAGTATGTGACATTAAATCAAAAAGCCAAACACCTACAGTTCTATGCTGGAGTTAAAACAAACAAACAAATAAACAAACAAACAAACAAAATTGTCACCCAGAGAAGGGAAAAAAAAATTTAAGTACCAGGAAAAGAAATGACTATAAAAAGCACCATGGGAACGTTATGAACTATCATTTTCTGGACTCTGAGCTAATAAGAAATCATCAGCTTCTTCAAATGGCTTCAACAGATGGAGAATAAAAATTACCAATGAATATACTGGAACCTTTTTTTATAGCTCTATACATTTGAGACACGTTACAAAGCAAGGAGTAAAACTGAATACCCTAAATAAATATAGATTATAACGGTTGTAGAGGTGACAAGTATGAAGTTGGCCGGGGTGGGGGGAAGGGGAGACATTATAATTTTTGTGTTTTGCAGTATGTCAGTTTGTGTGACCAGGAAGTCATGTCCTGAAGAAATCACTACAGGTGTGGCAGTCAGCCAGTGACTCATCAGGCTTTCCCCAGCAATGAGTATAAGGTTCTTTCTAAGTCTTAGAAAAATGTGGAAGCTTCATTATCAGGAGTAACAGTTGAAAAATCATGAGTATCTTTAGATAAAATTTAATAATTTTTCAAGAGGGGATATCTTCATTACTATTGATTCTTTATGGTCCAGAAATTTAACAGCACTCAAGCCTTTGTCTTGGCCCTGAAACTATAATTCGCACAGTGACACCATTATAACCTCAAACAACTCATTACGGCCTCAGGTGTGAAAGACATAATAAGAACAAATAAAGACCATTCTCAGTAACATGGACTCAGTCAGAATCCCAATTTAGTGCCCAGAAATGCTGAGAAAAAGAACAGCAGAAAATGTTCAACACTCAAAACACCAAATCCCCATAACATGGTTTGGTGCACAATCTCTTAAATTAGAAATATGTACAGTAGCTAAACCACATATTTCATCATTATATAATGAATAACAACAGCACAAGAATGGTATTGGTGAGATTAATCAAGGGAACACAAGATGGTTTTAAGGCACTGAAGTCTGAATGCATTGTTTCAAGTGTTCTCCACAGACTTTTTCAAAGATTCAAATTTTATTTTTAAAAAATCTACATGATAAAGGACAAACGAAGTTGTGTAATAATAACAAGTTTGGGGGCTTTTTCTGAGTTCTGAGTGAGGTGATTACCTTTCTTCTCATGTATCCTTAATAGTGCAGCTGCTATATTCTTTTGCTGCACACATCCTTGCATGAGCTCTTTTGTTGGTGTATGCATAGGCTTTGAAGAAAAGACTCAGCTACTGGTGTTAATCCAACAATAGCACATCCCTATTCACAAACCCAGCAAACACATAATGAATACAACCAAGTCCAAACTGTGCCAACTGAGTTGTTATGCTGACCCTGCAGGACAACGTGTAATATTGCAAAACAACTATTAGTAACATATGCAAACAAAATGTGTGATGGCTTAAAATTTTTTTTTAGACTGTGCAGCTGGTTCTGCTGTTTACTTACCATCTATTAACCCTTCCTCCTTCTTACTAAACCCTGGATTTTTTTTTTTATATCAAATCCTTACTGCAATTTATTCTGTTGTCTACCCAGACACTCGAAGAGTCAAGGCAAGGTTCTGTTATGGGCCTTGTTATAAACAAGGTATTTTCGTGGTTCAGCTTACACTTTTTTAGCTTCACCTAAAACTAATCTTCCCAAGCTCTTGGAATATTGATGATGTTTATATTGCTGACTAGGAGCCCAGGCATAACACTGTTCCAGGATTACCATCTATTGGATCAGGCTGTTGTCATGACATTGTTGTTTGATGAAGTTCATTCAATGATAATAAAGTCATAAGATAATTTTATTAATTTTATTGTCTTAAACATCCAAATGCAGATTGTCTTGGAAAATAGTCAGTTTTTAAGATTATATCACATGCTACTAATGAGGCTTCCAGTGTTCAAATATATTTTGGAAGAACTATAGAGAAATTTAGGGTCAATTAGAAGTTACAGAAAAAGATGGGGTGCCTGGGTGGCTCAGAGGGTTAAGCCTCTGCCTTCAGTTTAGGTCATGATCTCAGGGTCCTGGGATCAAGCCCCGAATTGGGCTGTCTGCTCAGCAGGGAGTCTGCTTCCCCCTCTCTCTCTGCCTGCCTCTCTACCTACTTGTGATCTCTCTATGTCAAATAAATAAATAAAATATTAAAAAAAAAAGAAGTTACAGAAAAAGAAGTTCTTATACCATGTACAAAATGATAGTGACCAAAACCAACATTACCCATACAAATACTCGAGATACTGCATTTAGTGACCAACCAGAAACCATGCCATTTGGGTACTAACTAGGAGAGAAACATGCTGCAACATTTTGACAATAGTAGAATTTTGACATGAAAATATTTGTTTCACTTGGGTATTTAAAATTATATCAGCATCAATTAAATAATTTTTATTTGAGTCAGGTTTCATTATGTGGTCATATTTCCAAGGTTGACAACAGTAACTTGGGCACCTTTCCTAATATGACAGTTTTATTTTCTGTCACTCCCTCTGGAATATAAGCTTGCATAAAACTCTAAGTTTTGTTTTTTATGTTTCCTCAGTGCAGAGAACTATGCCTGGTGAATGGTAGGCACCCAAGAGGTATCTACTGAATTAATGTGTGAATGAACCTAGAACACAGGCCATCTGCTCCACAAAGAAACACCAAAGTTGCATGCTTCCAAGCATCCGCCAAACCCTGTGTTCAGAGCAAAGATAAATAAACAAATGACCATAGCAAATCCCTGGCTCAGTAAATTGGCAAAGATTTCTACATTTTCGCACCTTAAACCACAAGAAACATCTTAATAATACACTGTGACATTAGCATTACTATCAAAAGTTAATCCAGTCCAAGAAATTGGTAATCACTTGTCCTCTTTAATTGCTGGTTAAGAGTTTCTAGATGTCCCAAGGGATGAATTCATGGATTGCTGAGCATGACATCATAGTCACCAAATCATTTCATTCATGACACAGGGCAGGGGCAGGGGGAGCAGGGAGGGGAATAAAACTAAATTATGTCAAGTGTACCACTTAAAAATACAAGGCAGAGTACCTGGGACCTAGTAACATCACTAACAGGATAAAAGTACAGAGCCTGTGAAACAGTGACTGAATTAGTTAAAAATTCTTAAATTTTTTAAAAAAAATTTTAAGAATTTTTAAAAATAAAACTGAGGACTTCACATTTGGGGACCAGAACTTACATCCAATTGATGGTGAGGGGAAAAAAACAAAAACAAAACCAACAACAACAAAAAACGGAGAATAAAAATCATATCTTGTTCTAAACATAATACTAAAAATAATTCCATTTTTAAGCAGGTCAACACAAAGTATGCCAAGAAAAAAGAAACATGGAAGCGGGTAATAAAATCAATCCAGATTTTACTCAGCTTCAAGTATGTAGCTCACATAGCACTTTGTATTCTTTGTACTAACAAGATAAACCTAGGGGTGCCTGGGTGGCTCAGTGGGTTAAAGCCTCTGCCTTCGGCTCAGGCCATGATCCCAGGGTCCTGGGATCGAGCCCCACATCAGGCTCTCTGCTTAGCGAGGAGCCTGCTTCCCTTCCTCTCTCTCTGCCTTCCTCTCTGCCTACTTGTGATCTCTGTCTGTCAAATAAATAAACAAAATCTTAAAAAAAAAAAAAGATAAACCTATTCTCGTCAGTAAAATTAACATCAAGTCATTTTTGTTCTCTGACAGCAGTAGCTTGCTTTATGATCAAGGCATAAAAAATGGAATGAGATGGACATGTCCTCCATTTCTACACCATAGACTTGAGAAAGCTTACTTCTTAACCCCTTGCATTAAGATCAGCTGTAACACCTAGACACTGCCATTAGTGGTCATGTTTACAGCATTTTTCATGTGGCTCCCTCATGTCCTTCTCCGTGGCTGCTTCATAAGGGCATCTGGCATGCCACCACTTGCACTCCCTTGATGAAGTCACCTTTTCTCACAGTAAAGTGCTTCACTGGGGTCTCTTAAATCATCCAGCCAGTGCTATCCCAGAAAACTGTTGTTACAGCACTGCATTGAAACAAAATAAAACTGCATTCAGCAAACCAATCCCTTACAACAGAGCTCGACCCTTTGATGTGTGTCATTTCATTTTAATCTCCGTGGCTCTGAAAGATAGAGATTACTAGTCCTACTCTATGATTTAGGAAGTGGAGGAGTCCTGACTTGCTGAAGGTTAGAGAGCTGGTCCAGCAGCTTGGCTGTATTGATCCCACATTTTTAAGGCCAGAGTTCTTTATACGTTCCACAGCTGCCCTCCTAATGAACTTCTCAGAGGTGCTCAGTTCTCACAATACTCTTTCACATTCTGTATGACTGGAGTGATTGTTCAACGAAGATTCTGAAATAAGTTTTCCCAAGAGTCAAAAACAAATTAAAGGCCTAATTCACAAATAACAACATGCACGGCATGAAAAATAAAATAGCCAGGCCACAAGTGTGAAAGACCATTTCTTTAGAAAGACTGCAGTCTGCACATACAGATAAATGATTAGTCTTCCCTGATTTGTATGCAGCTGGTAGCTTGTCTGAACCCTTCAGGTTATGACCATGACACTGGGATACTTTTGATTTTTTTCTTAATTGAAAATCACATGGTAACGATGGCCAAGTTCTGTGTAGCGCAATCTCATCATCTCGTAGGGGCAATCAATGACTTCAGAGCTGTCTAGCACTAATAGAATTGCACTCAAATAGCTTTCAGGAGAACACAATCACTATCTTCTCTTTTCTAATTTTTCAGCACAACAGTTCAGAGCAATGGGGGGGAATGCGTTATTAGAAGAAAAGATGTGAGTTTTTACCTTGGTTTTATTACTTTCTATCTGGGTTACCTTGGGCAAGTCACTTAACCTCTCTGGGCCTCAATTATCTCCTATGTAATACCCAAAGATAATAATACTCGTCCTTTTGACCTCACAGGGCAGTTAGGAGAATCAATTGACATGAGGGGGAATGCAAAGTGTTACGTAAATTAAAGGGCAGGCAAGGAAACTTAGAGACTTTCAATCAAGAACCTGACTTTTATTCCCCTATCTTATTTTTTATATTCTACTTAACATTATACAATGTAGGAGAATGAAAATTTTTATGACAACTGCCTTAAAAATCCATGAAGTATTCCAGCAAGATTTTTATTTTTCTCAAATAAAGTGTGGTGAGTTTTGTTTTATTTTGGATTATTTGGTTTTTGATTTCACAAGTTATACATGTCCCTGGAGAAAATTTTAGAATAACTGATATATAAAATACTGGAGAAAATTATCGATGGCAAATTTTACAGAAAACATTTTAATTTATTCATTTCCATTCTAATTCTCTGCACATATATTAATGCATAAATATATATTGTAAATATAAAATTGGACTCATTTTTAGAAATTTTGTTTTTTCACTTATCAATTTTACATAAGTTGTGTCTGGAAACATAAGACTTTTAAATGAAAACCCAACATTCCCTTGAACAAAAATATTTAATTTTTGAACACTGAGGTTTCTTTCAAATTTATGGCATTATCAATAATTATATGATAATTATCTTATGTAAATTGTCTAATCTTATCTGATAATTATCTTATGTAAATATGTAAATTGTTACCTTTTTTGAGTAGTGTTTTATGATTGGTGCTTAGAAATGGGATTTCAGGGGCACCTGGGTGGCTCAGTGGGTTGAGCCTCTGCCTTCAGCTCGGGTCATGATCTCAGGGTCCTGGGATGGAGCCCCACAGGGGGCTCTCTGCTCAGCAGGGAGCCTGCTTCTCCCTCTCTCTCTGCCTGCCTCTCTGCTTACTTGTAATCTCCGTTTGTCAAATAAATAAAAAAAATATAAAAAAAAAAAAAAAAGAGAAATGGAATTTCAGGTTAAGAACTGAATACCTGAATGTTGTTAAAGCTTTTGTTACAGATTGAAAAATTCCTTTTATAAAAACCATGTTAATTTATACTACCACAAGCTGTGCAGGAAGTTCTCTATCTTATGTCATCCCCACCAGAATTGAACATCCTATCACATACTCACACAGGGAATTACACACACACATATATAACACAACACAAAACAATACATGGCATCTACAGAGTGACAAATACATATCAATTTGTAGCCAAATCTCGATTGGTAATAAACACTTTTATGTGGCTGGCAGGTATGTTCCAGTATCATAGTATGATAATAACTAAGGCACTGAGTATATACATCTTTTTGTGAGCGATTATTTACTTAGGATAGATTCTTAAAAGTGAATTTATTGAGCAAGTTAAAAAAAATTTATATACCTTGTCAAATGGCTTTCCACTATTATCAAGCTGGTTTAGGTTACCACAAATGGTATTTTTCATTTATTCATTCAATAAACACATACTGATAACTTACTCTATGTTGGACATTACTCTGGGTACTAGGGATACAACAACAAATAGAAACTGTAGCTGTCATGGAGCTGATGATCTAGTTGAGAGGAGAGAGAATAAACAGGATCAATAAGTAAAATCTATAGATGGACATACAGCTAGGGAAAAGCAGAGAATGAAGAAGTGTAAAGAGAATGGGACTTAACAATTCTAGATCAAGTGGTCAGTGAAAGCCTCAAAGAGAAAGTGACAAAGCAAATGTCACTATGCTACTTGTAGGATAAGTAAGATGAGAGTCAAGAATTGGTTATAGATTTAGCAAAGCAGTAGTCTTTGTTGACATTGTTAAGATCAATTTCAATGGACTGATAGGAGTCAGATCATGACTTAAGGAATAGGTCAGAGAGGTCGCTAGACCTGCAACTACTTAAGTACTTAAGCTAGTGGGGAAAAAGAAATCCAGATCAGGAGATGAAAAAGTAATCTAAGACAAAAGCGCTACTTCAAAATAAACTGTGTTCATTAGGAGGAATGTCCTGTGTAGATCAGATAACCAATGTAATATTGTCAGCATGGTACTTTATTTAAAATATTGACATATGGTCTGTAAATCACACTGAGGAAGGAAAGGAAGGTAAATATGGTATATAAATTACACTGGGGAGGGAGAAGAGGGTTACTTATCTTTGGAAGACTCTTAACTCAGGATAGCACTCAAGGGTAACTATGTGTTTCAAATTCAACATCTACCCTCAGAATATCCATTACTTAATGAAAGGTAAGCTAATAATAATTTTATCGGTAAAATGAATATGTTCAAGATATTTGATTAGCTAGATTTTGCAACACCCCCTTGCATCAATAAATATGTACAATTCCCAGTTATCCTAGCAGTCTATTTGAAGTAGCACCTTAGATTAGGAGCTCCATTAGGCCTGTGCATCCTTGCTCTATGGAATACTCTAATTCTAAATCCAGACTAGAAATCTGACTGAGCTTGCGTTTAGAGTACTGCTAAGATTCATTTAAGAGTGAAACTCTCATGAAATGTGCTTACCTGAAAGCCTGAGGGCCTCCTATGTCTTCACCCTAAATCTTCTACTTTAACCCCAAGCCTGAATGGCTGAGGACACTTGTGAGCAGGCAAAAGTGAAGTTAGAGTATTTCCTGAATCTTCCTGAACTACCCTCTTCCAAAATGCATGGCAGCTGCACGATCTTCCAGGAGGTTCATTTGTGATCCTGTGGTGAGTAGGATAACCTGGTGCCACGGAAGCTGCCATGGTCCTTCAGAAGAGTCTCAATCAATCCTTACTGTGCCTTTATAAGCTCTTCTGTGTAAATTCCTCAGGAGTCACTTCCTGGATGTCTGAGGATGTGGAAATCTTCAAGAAGATGGTGACCACCTGATTCCCCAGGCGATTAGCCTGTGAGAGGCTCATTGTCAAGGATGGCAAAGGCTCCCAATTTGGGTCTTAGTTGCTTCAGCCCTCTGGCCAAGAGGCTTCTGCTTGAGGTTCTGCCTGCTATGGGGAAGTTTCTCTGCCATACTTCCAACCATGAACCAAGTGGAAAAATAAAGCTTCTCTATTTCTCTAAGCAGCTTAAACTCAATGTTTTTCTTTAATTTATTTTACTTTGTCTTCTATTTACTTATTTCTGAAAGAACAGCTGCATATTCAGATGTTGGTTTTTTCCCCATAAACACTTTCCTAGTGTCCTTAATTATAAGCCCCATTGCTATTAGAGTATTCTAGGATAGTTCATCTGCAGTTTCCCTGGACATATTTCCAATATCTTTAATAGTCATTTACCTTCTGCTCCTAGTACATGATTATCTGGCTCTACAGAGATGAATTTATTCCTTAAATATTTGAACTATTCTGAAAATAATTAGGAATAGGGGCACTGGAATCAGGCAGATATGGGTTCTATGAATTCTACCATTTTCAGGCTGTGTAATAATGAGCATATGATTTAATCATTGAAGCTCATTCCCAGCATTTGTAAGATAGATATGATAATGCCTTTCTTGCAGTGTTATGAGAATTAAATAGAACAGTATGTGTGAATTGTTAAGCAGAGTGCCTGGCACATAATAAGTACTGAATAAATGGTATCTATTATTAGAAATGGTACCTATTTTTATGGTACCAATATAGGTACCAATATTAGAAAATATTGCTAAAATAGCAATATTCTCTTGCCAGCATTAGTGTTTATAAACTACAATTCTCAAAATGCATGCATGAATCTTCCAGTTTCCATTCCTTCTTACAACTGATTTTTCATACATGGTTGGACTATGTCACCTCTTACTTATTGTAAGCTTTATGTGAACTTTGTTAATAAAAATTCTTTCTAGGATGTGTAATTTTTTTACATTTAATCTCAATAACCTATATTATATTACAATAACCTACATTATTTTCATTTTGTTTATTTTTCTATATTCTGGTTGGTTTTGTTTTGTTGTTGTTTGTTTTTGTCTTTTTTCTTTGTTTTGCATTGCTTTTTCTTTTCTATTCAGTCTCGATAAATGCCTGACAGCTTTCTTGTCTCAGAATTCCACTGAGCATACTTTAATGTCTTCTTATAAGAAAAGTGATCAAAGGGGGGCCTGGGTGGCTCAGTGGGTTAAGCCTCTGCCTTCGGCTCAGGTCATGATCTCAGGGTCCTGGGATCGAGCCCCGCATCAGGCTCTCTGCTCAGCAGGGAGCCTGCTTCCCTTCCTCTCTCTCTGCCTGCCTCTCTGCCTGCTTGTGATCTGTCTGTCAAATAAATAAATAAAAATCTTAAAAAAAAAAGTGATCAAAAATGATACCAAATATATTATAAAGCCAATGTATAAGTGCTATATCAGCATATGCTCTCCAAATATCAATCTTTTAAAAAATTAATAAGCAATTTATATAGACTCAAGTTATTACTAAATAGCTTAATTAATTCTCCTTTTACAAGAATCTGAAAAGGTCAATTTGATAGCATGCTTCTAGCATCACTTCTGCCCCACTGGATTGCACCATTTTTACTCATACATCTTAGACTGTTCATTCACATGGTATCTCAAGAGAAAGCATTGCCACAATTAGACTGAGACATAAAAATAAGTACCTGAAAAGTACTGAAGGAAGAAAAAGCCTAAAAATGTTTCAATCATATATTGCTCCTGAAAGCCTGTGAGACTTCTCAGGAAAAATAGCTAACAACTACCACATCCTCCCTAAGAAACTGAACAGAGTCCATACAAAACAGTTCAGTACACATCGCTGAGCAGGCTACCCATGAACACACTCAGCAGTGGAATAACACTCAGTCAATAAATCTCAGAGTCCTGCAAATCATTTTATTTCATGATTCCTTCAACATGCATGTACTTAGAATCAATTATTTGCAAGGTCTTTCAGAAATACAAAAAGTAAGAGACATGGGTCAGGCTGCCAATGAGCTTACCTCTACCAGAGGAGATATCAAAAATATTCCTAGAAAAAGGACACAGATTAAAATATCGAATATGCTGCCAAATAAACATCTGATAGAGACAGGGAGTTCAATGAAAGAGGCAGTAAGTAAGTAAATAAATAAATAATAGTTGAAGAGATAATTCCATTGGTTGAGAGATGAGGAAAAATTCCATAGAGAATTTGAGAATTTGCTTGGTAAAGGCAAGCAAGCTCTGAAACTGTGATGCACAAGGTAATGGGTATTCCTTGACAAACAAGACCTGTTCAAAAGGACAGAAGCAAATATACAGTGATTTCATGCATCCAGTTACAGTGGAAATTTCACGTAAAAGAACTACTCAGAGGAAAGGTATAACTACTTCGTGGAGGGCTTAAGTAAAAAAAAAAAAAAATAGACTGTCTTATATATCTATCTTATATATCTTCTGCATCTATACTTGCTACTTTCAATTAAAATAACAATAGTTCAGTATCTTAGGAAAAATCCTTCTACACAAACACAAGCGCACACACACACACTCCAGAATGCAATGGCAGAATATGAAGTAGAGGAGGCAGTCTCTTTTTCTACATTCTTCAGATTTCTGAATCCTTATTTACAATGAAACTTTCCCTTGACAGTCCAACTCACAGTCATGTCCTCTTTCCTCCCGAATCCTATCATCTGCTATCGCTATTCCCCATTTGGCAATTCTGTTTGACCTTATTTTGCCCTTTGTCTTTTTATGAATATTATTTTCTCAGCCAAAATTTAATATAGCTTGAGAGCAGGTACCATGTCTCATATTTTTTAAGCCTTATACTTATTTTCATTTATTAACCTAATATTTCTGGTATTAGTGCCTCTGGGTTATTGGAAAGGTCACTGTATATACCCTGGTTAAAAAAAAAATAGGGAAATTAAAAACAAAAAACAAAAAACAAAACACCAGATCCTCACTATCTACTAAATAAAGTAGTGAATAGAAGAATAAAAATATATGGGTCTGTTTCCACCCCAACCATATAAATGCTTTTAAAATGAGCATTCTTTAAATGTTGTCTCCCACCTTCTTCAGACTAAAGGATACAGACATATTTTAGTGCTAGTATTTAAATTTAATAGACCAGAGCTTATAATTACTTTGGAATGGGCCTGGGGAATAATTATACCACTATTTGGTGAATTTTCTTCTCAGATGACATCACCCTGAATATCCAACCTCAGGGGGCTTTTAATATAGGGTAGTCATATCAAGTTGCTATGACAGTTAGCCACAGAAATTTTATTAAAACAGACTAGACTCCAATATAAATTGTTTGGAATATCAGAAAATTCTGGACTTAGCACTGACTAAAGAGCTATAAAACAATTTCATGTGAATATCAATTGTAAAAAAAATATTTACTTTATTACTATTATATTTATTACATTACTAATGTGTACTAAGGCACACATTAAACAAATTTATTTTCCCTTAGTCTAGGTAAGACCTATTGTGTAATAAACACAGGGATCGGGTAGATAGAGACTAAAATACCTTAATTTTAAAAATGTTCTTAAGCAGATAATTAAAGGGAATAATACAATGAACCTCCGTACCCCATTATCCAGCTTCAATACTCATCAATTCTTGGCCCTTATGTTTAATCTATATATTCTCATCCATTTTCCCACTCCCTCATTGGATTATTTTCAAGCAAATTTCATACAGAACATCTATTCTTCCATAAATAATTAAGCATATATCAATACAATACAAAGAATTTTGTAAAAGATTTTGTGTATTTATTTGACAGAGAGAGACACAGCGAGAGAGGGAGCACAAGCAGGGGGAGTGGGGGAGGGAGATACAGGTTTACCATAGAGCAGGAAGCCCAATGCGGGGTTTGATCCCAGGATCCTGGCATCATGATCTGAGCCGAAGGCAGAGTCTTAATGACTGAGCCACCCAGGCGCCCCAAGAATATTTTTAACATAACCATAATATCATTACTATACCTAAAGAAAAAAATAATAAGAATTTCTTAATATCTGATGCCCCAAATGTATGGCTAAATACATTCCCTTTGTTTTTTCTCCTTCCAATTGACCTTGATGGCTTTGGGAATAAATGCTATGATTCCTCATGTTTTCAGTGGATTTTTAAGTGGATTTTTAAGCACTTTGTATCACATAAGAAATTTACATATGAATATTAAAGGATAATTAATCAGAAGAGAGGGTCACCCATCACCAATCAGGAATTAAAGATGACTTAGGTATGCAAAATCAACCAGGGGGCATTGTTTATAATCAAAGCAGCACCAGAATATAAAGTGATAAATACCATTGGTAGCCGTAAACCACTTACAACACTGATTCAATCTATAAATATTTTATCCAACAAAATGATTGCAAAATCAATGATGCCAAAATGATTGCCAGTATTCTTTAAATATAAATTTTATGGTCTCTTAAATTTAGGCTTTATCCAGTGAGTACATAGAAGGATTTTCCCACAGACACGTGACTAGTTCTCTCACTCACTTCTTGAGATATTATCTTGTCACCTCTCAGCCACGCTTTCTCTGACAACTCCGCAAAGAACTGTAATTCCAGGATCATTTTTTTCACTATTTTTCAACTATTATTTATTTTCTTACTTACTGCCTTTGCTCCCAGCCCACCCCAACTAAAGTATACCATCTTTGAAAGCAGAAACTTTATTTCGTTTTGTCATGGATACATTCTCAATACCTGGTGTATAGTAGAGAATTAAGGAATACTATTTGTTTGTTTGTTTGTTTGAATGAATGAAATATATTTATTTGAAGGAGATGCTACAGACAAATTAATTTCATACTGCTTTTTTCAACTACCTGAGATTTATATCTGTTCCATAGAAATAATATAATACAGAGGAAATATATTGAGGAAAGTTTGCAAATAAAGATTTCAGAGGCTTGGCTGTTCATCCTGGCTTGGCCATATCCTACCTATGTAACTTGGGTAAATTCTTAATCTTTGAGGTATTGAGTTTTTTACTTCTAAGTGTCAACTGTTCATTACTCCAGAAGACCAGCAGTAAAACTTATTGGTAAACCAAAGCTAACTTTATTATATTTAACTGCAGTAAGAGATACCATGATGAAACTCTGGTGATGTCCAAGATCTGGGAAGTCAGAGAAGAGAGAACATTTATGGGGTTTTAAGACACGGGCTGTGTGCTGGTGCTGGGTATTAAGGAGGGCATGTATTGCATGGAGCACTGGGTGTGGTGCATATACAATGAATTTTGGAACACTGAAAAAAATAAAACAAATTAAAATTAAAAAGACACAGTCTGTGTGGTTTTAGAGCAAGTCTATCAAGGATTGAGATGTGGCAAATTTTATGATATACTGCTTTTGGATTGATTGGCCCATCTATATGATGAACTTGAAGAAATTTTTGACTCCTATAGCCTTAATAAATTGTAAAAATAATTCTTATTTCAGATAGCCTTAATTAAAAATGCTGTTGCTTCAGTTTTATGTCCTAAAATTAAATCTATTCTGAAATAAGCAGCTAACTTATGTTTCACTTGCTCTCAATACTGGGAAAATAAAGTATGCTTGTATCTAGGATTTTTTGACACAAGGGCAAGAAATTGTATTGGTGGGCACCTGGGTGGCTCAGTTGGTTAAGTGTCTGTCTTGGATTCAGGTCATGATCACAGAGTCCCAGGATGGAGTCCCACATTGGGGGGGGTCCCTGCTCAGTGGGGAGTCTGCTTCTTCCTCTGTCTTTCACCCTGCTTGTGCTCTCTCTTTCTCTCTCTCTCTCAAATAAATAAATAATCTTTTTTTAAAGAAAAAAAAAGAAGTTGTATTGCTTTCAGTCCTCAAATATGAGTGCAATATTCCTGCTTAATATATTATCTGCAATATGCCCAGTTTACAGAGTGATAAGGATCAATTCAGATAATGTGTCCCAAAGGTGACAGAAAGGCATACAGCTATTATTATAAAGCTCAACAAAATAAGTACTTATTGAATTCTTATCATGCACAGTAAATAGTATTAGTCCCTGAAAATGATATTGAGACAAAAAAGACATTATCTTTAGAGTTTACAGTTTGGTCAGATGGTAAAAACCAATAATACAAATAACCAAACAAAAAGTAAGAATAAGGTATGTATTACAAGAAAGTACAAAAAAAGTGCTACAAAAGTTTAAATAGGAGATGTGTATTGATAGGTATTCAAGAACAAATTTGTGGAAGAGGGAGGTTTGAGATTAGCTTTGAAGAAAAGACAGGATTTTGCCAGTTGCATATGGAAGCTGTTGAGACAAGTTAAGAGACAAGACATGTTAAGGAATTGTTTGCACTGAAAGCATTCTACGGTCCAGTAGGTCTGGGAAAACTAGTCAAAACTAAACAAGTTTCTCTATTGCAGGCCATTGCAGGCTTTCGTTTGTGAATATGTGTTGTCTTCAAGAAAGCTTACAGTATATGACCTCCCCAAACTTACATAATAGAACAACCCACTCTATTTTAGAGTATTTCACTGGATTTGTTGCTACCAAACACATTGTAGTTAACATGGGAATGGAGAGAGGTAAGAACATCGGGGTATAGCGTCTGGAGGAAAAAGTCAGGGAATAGCAAATAGTTCTGTTTTCCTAGAGCTAAAAAAAATTCTTGAGTTCCAAAATTTAAAAAAGTTTTGAGAACCACAGAAGAGAATATATATTTAATATAGTGGCACAGAGGAAACTATCAACAGAGTAGGCAGATATTATGATTAAGCAATGTGTACATGGATCAGTTCATCAGCATTATGTCAGATATCCTAGGACAGGAAGAAAAAAGGGAATTGTGGGGTGCCTGGGTGGCTCAGTGGGTTAAGCTTCTGCCTTTGGCTCAGGTCATGATCTCAGGGTTCTGGGATGGAGCCCAGCATTGGGCTCTCTGCTTGGCGGGGAGCCGGCTTCCCCCTCCCCCTCTGCCTGCCTTTCTGCCTCCTTTGTGATCTCTCTCTGTGTCAAACAAAAAAATAAAATCTTTAAAAAAAAAAAAAGGAAAGAAAGAAAGAAAAGAAAAAGAGAAAGGGAATTGGGAGGGCAGACTTTGTTGTTCAGTACCTTAAACAAAAACTATGGAGAGACATAGCTCGTGGGGTGGCAGTAACAACAGAAATGAGATTCAAGAAACAATAAGGTAAAATCTATAGAATATGGCATATGATAGGCTAGAAGAGGTGAGATATAAGTCAGAGTTGATACTGAGCTATTGAGCGTGGTTCCTGGTAGAATTCTGGTACCAGTGATAGGAAATAAGGAAAATACTTGGAGGTGAACAGTTAAATAAGTGAATTAAGACAGTTTTTTGAATTGGTGAATTTCTTACTCTCCTTCTTTTAAAAAGAATGGTTTTTGTTAACATTTCAATATGCATCTCTATAAGGACAATACTCCCAAGAAATTGTATTTTTCCAGAATATAAAAGTTTCATGAATTCTAACTTTCTATGAGAAATCTAATGCTATTACAACATATTTTATAAGTCAATAAAATATTCATTATCTTTTCCATTAATGCAGAACATATCTTATAGTTATACCTTCCATACCTTCTATGTACTAGAAAGCACTTTCAAATGCATCAAAGGAAATAGTTGTCATAATTTATCCAAACAAATTATCTTTGAAAGGGAAGTTTTAAATTAAAAGAACCATACCTACTCAGATAATTAGCACTGTATAAATAAGTAAGCATTACACTGATTATGAAAGAGAACAAGACTGTAAGTTGAGAAAAAAAGTAGCTTCTCAAGAGGGTGCTAAAGTCAATACTGTAAAGGAGGTTTTAAATTCTGCCCAAATTGCTTAGACATTCTCCCCCAAACTGTCTTCCTTTAAAAATCATCCGTTAATTCAGCCGAAAATGTCTTCATTTCATTTACATAACACAAGCTTTGTCACAGTATGAAGTTACCTAAAATAGTTATTATGTCTTTGGGCAAAAATAGGCAGACAGCATTGGTGAGAAAAGTGTGTGAGTACTTAGATCCCCTACCGAGACAGAGATTATATGTCTGGCTTCCTAAATACCAGAAGCAAGATTGGATTAAAACCATGCCAGTGAAAACTCCCAAATGTAGCTGGGTGCTATCCAAGAGTCTTGCTTCCCCAAAGTACCTGATTCCCAGGAGAAAGGAAAGAAGGAGATGGGGAAGTATGATTTTATTTTTCTTCATTCATTATTGAAAACGCAACCTTATCTGAGTAGATGGCACAAGGCAATGAAATACTCTTTCCATAGCTATGATTTGGATAGTTTTCTGTGACCTTGGGAAAGGTTTCCTGTCTCAAAATAACAATCTATAAAAATCTCATTCACTCAGCTTTGGAGGTTTGTTTAATTAGTAAAGTGCTTTGAGCGCTAAATAAAAAGTGCTAGACAAGTATGATGTATTTTCCTTTTTAAGTCCATTTTGAAACCTCTGTGAAACTGTGTTAGAAGAATCTCTACATCCTGCAACCACAACAAAGATGAGCTACCTATGCTATCAATTTAGAGCAGTGAGGATAGGAGAGAAAAAGGGAATATCCAGAAAGAATTTAAAGATATATGCCTTTAGGGGCACCTGGGTAGGTTCAGTTAGTTGAGTATCTGACTCTTGATTTGGGTCAGGTCATGATCTCAGGGTCATGAGATCAAGCCCCATATCAGGCTCTTGTTGGTGTGGAGTCTCCTTGAGATTCTCTCTCTTCCTCTCCCTCTGTCCCCTCCCTCACTCATGAGCTCTCTCTCTTTCTCAAAAAAAAAAAAAAAATGCATGCCTTTAAAAAGTACCTAGGGGGAAAAAAGGACATGGGAATAGAGTGTTAAGGGTGGGGGCAATGAGGGGATAAAGATAAAATGGCTATGGACATAATGACCTGTTCCTGAAAGGAATAAGTAAAGCACAGGGACTCTGCAGGACAGTAAAATTATTCTTTATGATATTGTAATGACTGATGAAAGACATTATGCATTTGCCAAAATCCATAGAACATTATAGCACCTTGATGTAAGCAAATATTTTTTTAAAAATCATTTAGGAGATCAGAATATCTCAGGAAGGAATTCAGACTGTAAAAAGAAAACCTAACTGCACTAAAAATGTATTAAACAACTTCACTGAAGAAGATGGGGGAGAAGGTGCTGATCTAAGTAACTTTG
Source organism: Taxidea taxus jeffersonii (assembly GCA_003697995.1). NCBI lineage: Eukaryota > Metazoa > Chordata > Mammalia > Carnivora > Mustelidae > Taxidea > Taxidea taxus. The sequence goes on along the minus strand of RCUC01137480.1, from coordinate 30,656 downwards.
GAAAGGAGTGCAGTCTGTAAGGCTAAAGGCAGAAGTCACTACACATAAGTACTATAGTCAGTAGATAATGTTCTTTCCGTTAGGATTATGGGTTAGTAATTCTGATACATGTACAGTGGAATAGAACAATTAAGTAAGATTTCTGATTGTTGGGATGTGAGTTTACAGTTAAGTATAAGGGGCTAGAATGGCCTATGTGTTACAGATTAGAATTGAAGACATCAGTATGAACTCATATTTGGCTTACTATAGATACAAATGGTTACATATAGAAATATGTGAATATATATGTATATATGTATATACATATATATACATATATATAACCAAGTGAAAAAAAGTATGCTTATGTTCTCCATATATATACTTTTTTTCACTTGGTCATTTGAGAGGGAGTGAAAGAAACAGCTCCCCAATAGCAAGGAGCACACCTTGAGACCTTGGTCTCTAATACCATTCTCCAATAAAGGAACCAGGATCATTGGAGAAATTATTGATTCTATTAACTGAAGCAGGAGACATACAGGATGAGCCTTGTGCATCTTACAGTGCCAGAGGGTAAAGAACTGCTCAAACACACACACATACAGTGTACAATATGTCAAAGTTGTGCAAAAGCCAACTGAAAAAGTTCCAAATGGCCAAATCTGGAACAATTTGATCAACAAAAGAAATTAGTAACTATTATATTATAACTCAAAGTAAAAAATAAATATCTATGAGCCAATACTGATCCACACAAATATATACATACCTACACACATACATACACACTTACAAATATTACACAGAAGAATTCCAAATTATCAAGCACCTCTTCAGAATCTTCTTTATTTTTTTTCTTGTAGTAACATATACAGAGAAGAATTTAAATAAATATTTGTTAAACTTTGGATCCAGAAGTGCCAGAGATAGAGGACTGAAGGGATATGTACGCTAAATGGAAGTATTTTGTATATCATTTACAAAAACAGTCCTCTTTGATCATATTGCATATGTAACTCAACTATTCACTTATGTTATATCCTGGGATAAGATTTAAAATACTAATAGACATGTTTTGTTCCCAAGTAAAACTAGCCTTTGAAGCCAAGGTATCCCATGCTTGTTGCCTCAGAAAAGGACACATATAGTCAAAACCAGAAAGCAGAGTGCCAATTTGTTGGCCTTTGAGTTTCTAAGCAAGTTTCTGAAATTCATGAAAGAAACAATAATTTAGAAAGCCAAAGATTTTTTATCTTAAAAGCTACACTTTTAGGGGTGCCTGGGTGGCTCAGTGGGTTAAAGCCTCTGCCTTTGGCTCAGGTCGTGATCCCAGGGTGGGATCAAGCCCTGCATCCAGCTCTCTGCTCAGCAGGGAACCTGCTTCCCTTCCTCTCTCTCTGCCTGCTTGTGATCTCTGTCTGCCAAATAAATAAATAAAGTCTTAAAAAAAAAAGCTACACATTTGAAGAAAGAATAATTCCAAAGCTTATTTAAGATGTCAAATTCAAATTTCCAAAGAAAAAGGAAGGTATAAATTCAGTACATTGATAGAAGATTGGAAAAAGAACAACTGCATTAATGTAGCTACATCACTTGCAGCAAATACATGACTCTGGTAGGGAATATTAATAATAAGGGAGGTTATGCATGCATGAGAACACATGAGAAATCTCTGTACTTTCCCCCCAATTTTGCTGTGAAACTTAAGTTGCTCTTTAAAAGATTTTAACTTAAGAAAAAAAAAAGACTGGATTGAAAATTCATGTTAGTCCACTTTCAGAGTTTGATCAGTTGTGGAAAAATATCTGGAGGAAGAGAAATGAATTGCTGGAAAGATGGCCCTGCCCACTAGATACTAATATATATATATATATATATATCTTCTGCAACCCATGGACAAATGGAAGAGCACCCAAAAATATCCGCTAACATCAAGAGATGTTATAAGAAAGAAGGAAATCCTCCAGGCATATATGTACCCATCTGTCAAGACTGACAACTGGGAAGGTGGTAATAATTGTCAGCCTAAGAAAAATCATATAGTCTGAATGGGATCTTTTTTGAAAATAAAAGGGACATTATTCACAGGAATAATACCCAGACCAAAAATGCTCTCCAGAATTATATTGTGAATTTTATGAACAGGGACTAATTCTTAAAATTCTTAGTATAGTGTTATATGCTAGACAGAGTGTTCAACCAATAATCAGGGAATGGGAGTACTGGGGTGGCTCAGTCACTTAAGTGTTCAACTCTTGCTATTGGCTTAGGTCACCATCTCAGGGTCATGGGACTGAGCTCTGCCTTGGGCTCTGTGCTCAGCTCAGACTCTGCTTGTCCCTCTTCCTCTGCCCCTCCCTGCTCAAATAAATACATAAATAAATTTTTAAAAATCTTTAACAATATCAGGGAACGATTACAACCTACATAATATATGTTTTTAACCAATAAATAATATAATTTCTGTTGTTATTTAGAATTTCTGTAAAAAATATGATAGTGGGGCACCTGGATGGCTCAGTCGATTAAGAGTCAGACTTGATTTGTGGCTCAGGTCATGATCTCAGGTTTGTGAGATTGAGCCCTGTATCAGGCTCCTATGCTGGGTGTGGAGTCAACTTAAGAGTCTCTCTGTTTTTCTCCCTCTGGTCCCCTTCCTGTTTGTCTCCCTCTCCAAAAACAAAACAAAAGAAAATAAAATAAAAAACATTTATATCATGGAAAAAGTGGTCTTCTCTTAGCTCTCTGGCAGAAAATACAACTCACACCTTTACTCTGTGTCCCAACTATTTCTTGAGTGCAACCAGCATGTCTTATTTTAGGGAGTACATTCTTGCTAATTCTCCAACCTGGAATATTCTTACTCCAGATGTCGGCAATATTCTTTTCCTTGAATTAAGTCTCTGATCCAAGGCGCCAATCTTGATAAGGTACCACCTTAATAAAGCACCAAGTTTATCTAAAAAGTGAACACAAAGACACACACACAAATACACAGACACTCCCACACAGTCTCATTCTCATTATTCTGCTGTATTTTCATCTATAGCTCTAACTACTACCTGAAAAAGTACATACTTGTTTGTTTATTATTTGTCTCCTGTCATTATAATCTAAGTTCTGAAAGGAAATTTTGTCTGAAAAGCACACAGCTATATTTCAATTCTTATAACAGTACCTGGCATATAAACATTCAATAAATATTTGGCAAATGAAGGAATACAATTTTCAAGGGAGAGCCAAGACTTTTCTGTATTAGAACTTAATTGTATAAATCATTTCTTGAAATAAGTCTCATATCAGCTGGAGCTTCCTAATATTTTTCATTATAGAGTTTCTTATTGTTAATGCATTTGTCTTAATAGAATGTGACTTGCTATAGAACAATCTTTTATATTAATTTTTCAACACACCTGGAAATGACCATTTGCTTATATCTGGACTAATTTCATTATTTTTTGCACATAGTTTTCTCATCAAATCCAGGTTGTCTGATGATCATCGCATTAAAGAAACAATGTATCTTTTAAAATCAGGCTGCAAATAAAATAGGTACAAAACTAACTTTGTTAGAGCTAAAAGAGGAAAAGTTAACAATTATAAGCCCTATTGGTTCTTAACCAATTGGTATTTTTATCTGGCAGTCTTAGCCTCTATCTCCAGAATCCCTTACCATAGGCTATCAAGGAAGCCTATTTCTTGTGTATTTGTTTTTAATAGTTATGTGTCCATCAGAGCACACAATCTCAGATCCTGTCTAGGCCCACATTCTTATAATTAATTCTCCTGATTATCTTTGGTGGCATACCATCTGCACACCTGGAAACAGTCTTTTCTCAGGCTCTGCTGTCTTTCATTAAACTCCATTTAAATGGGAGACTTACAAGCAGGGGAATTGCCTAACTCATTTAGCATGCCTCTCATTGGCTTTTTTCAGATATTCTCCAAAAGACTGGCCAATATATTACCCTAGAGAAGCCAAAGTCTCGCAAACAAATGGTCTCAAGCAGTGGGCTATCAGTTTTCAAGCCCTGCCATGTATGTAACAGAGGGTAGTACACATAGCTTCTTTCAAACAAGTGGGTATAAAGAGATGAAGCTGTTCTATGTGAGGGAAAGTTTAATAATGTTGCATCATAGGGTTATAATTTCTGGGAAAAAAAGGGGGGGGAGAGATTCTTTCTAATTTATACCAGATACATTGAAGCTACATACCAACCATGTAACAACTAGACCCTAGGGTGGGATAGAGAGGAAATATTTTTTTAATACAATACTGGGCTTATAGAAGATAATGGAAACCTTCACTTCTTTCCTACAACTCCAGCAGTAAGAATGAGTAAGGAAAAAAAATTGAGCTATAAATGCTGATTTGAAGTGATGAATAGTAAGCATAAGAGGATTCTCTGAAGCAGTACCTATGCCATGCATGCTATTTGAAGACAGAATATGACTCAGGAGACAGAATATGACTCAGTAGCTGGAGTGGTTGCTAAACCAAAGATTTCTCTTTTAAATTCTGAACTCTTAAAGAAGCTAAAGTATTAAAACTTTAGCAGTATCTTTAGGTTCTGAAAGAAGTAAATGCAATTTCTTGAGAAGACATTATTTATCTAGACCTTCAATATTTTTGCAGAATAAGATCAAACACAAATGAGATCATAATCAAATTACTTATCAAATATTCAAGTTAACAAAGAAGAATGAGAGGCAATCTGTAGAAATAACAAATTTTAAATTGAGAAAACCAAAGGTTCTCAAAATATTGCACATATCTGTAGATTATTAGTTAGGAAAGATTTAATAAAAGGCTGAATCATGAAAATGAACAAGCAATGGGGACCTTAAAAATGTCCAAGCTAGGGGCACCTGGGTGGCTCAGTGGGTTAAGCCTTTGCCTTCAGCTCAGGTCATGATCTCAGGGTCCTGGGATCGAGTCCTGCATTGGGCTCTCTGCTGGGCAGGGAGCCTACTTCCCCTCTCCCTCTGCCTGCCTCCCTCCCTACTTGTGATATCTCTCTCTCTCTGTCAAATAAATAAATAAAAATCTTAAAAAAAAAAGTCCAAGCTATAAAAGGCAAAACAGAACATTTAGAAGAAAAAAATATAATTTTTGAATTAAAAAAATAGCAGAACACAAAAAAAGGCACAACTGTTAAGAGAATTAATAAACTTGCATTGTTTAGGAAGTGTGACTAAGATACTGATTAACTTCAGACTTTACTATCCCATGTATGGTAAAATTTCAAGATGTCAGCCATTAAAAGAGTAGAAGTAGAATATAACTTAAACACACAAGATCAATATTTTATTATTCACTTTTTAAAAACATATATCTACCTTACAAGATAGTCACTGTTTATAAGAAGCAATTACAACATAAGGACATAAAATGGATGAAAGTTAAAAAAAAAAAGGAAAAACATATAAAGCCATGGAAAATTTAAACAAGATTCTTAATTTTGCATAAACTTACTAAAAGGGTCTCAAAATAATTAAGCAAAAATTAATAAAACTCTACTCTCAAATGTGTCCTTTTCTCAATGATTGGTAGGTTAAATATCAAGAAATAGCAAAACTATAGACTATTTGAAAGATTAAGTATTATTTAATGAACACATTTTCCTCTTTTCACCCAACAATTTCAGGATGTACATATCTGTCATGCACAAACACATTTATAAAAACTGACTTTGTAATACATCATAAAAAAAATGTATAGTGGTTTCAAAACCTGCCTACAGATGTTTTGGCCCATCTTCCATTGAAATGTGAGTTTCAAGTCAAATGTGCTAGATCTGGGAGTGGTTATAACTGCTTGGGCCAATGGAGTACAACAGATATGACACTACATGAATTTCAAGGCTATATTATAAAATGCCATGCCAGTTCTTCCTTATTTGCTCTTGGAACCCTGAGCCTCAAAATGAGAAGTTCAATTACCCTCAGGCCACCATGTTGGGAAACTCAGAGTTAGCCTTCTGGTCAACCATCCCAGCTAAGCATCACCCTCCAGTCATATTTGTCAAAGCACCAGACATGTAAATAAAGCCATCTTGAACCCTCCAGACCAGCCCATTCAGTGATGTCACACAGAGCAAAAGAATCACTCAGATAAACCCTACCTAAAATTCTGAACTACTGAATCCAATAGGTAACTGAAATAGTAAGTCTTAGCAAATTTTGAAGAGTATGAATTATATAGACCACATTTTCTGATCTCAGAAAAGAATCAGAAAGAGTTTAGAGTTAGAGTTTAGAGTTTAAAGTCAGTAAGAGAAAAATAAATTGAACAATTCTCTTGTGTTTAGAAAATTAAAACTAAATCTAAATAATGTATAGAAAAAAGAAAAAATAAGAAAAATGTTAACAATGCTTATATTTTTCATTCATTAAAATTCAGCATACAAAGTATTGTGGCATAAATCAAAAGTAATAACTTAAGGAAAATGTATAGTCTCAAGTATTTATATTTAAAAAGAGAAAATATGAAAATTTCCAAAAAATTAGCTAAACATGCAATTTAAGAACTACCAAAGAAACCTAAAAATAAAACCAAAGACATCTATACTTGGTTGAAAACTTCACAAATATTTAGTTATTCAGACTTAATCACATTACCTATGTAAGTATTAGTCCACAATTCAGGGTTCATCACCTTCAACTAATCCTTTCATTATCTTCATAAAGTCCTAAAGGAAAGATTTGTTTTTGAGTCAGTTGCACCAAATTAACCATTGAACCAAGGTTCAGTTCAGGTTAGGCTCCCTTTTATACTATAAATGTACAGCATACTGTTGTCTGGATAATGTTTACTTAAGTAACATTATTTTTATTTTTTATGCTTTACAACTTCCTTCTCATTTTTCTTCTCATTGCAGTTATCTTTTGATTTATGAGGTCTTACCAATAATCTGTAAGTTTTTTTCTTTAAGCTACAATGATATTCTACATGATACCAGAACTTACATTGTAATTTTTTGCTGATTCATACATAAAGTAAAAATGTAAAGGATACTGTAAATGTAAAGGATACTGTTATTTTCTTAATATTTTTACACACTATCTTTAAAAAATATGAGTAAAACAATAAATATAATTTACTCTTGCACAGCATAAGGGTTAGAGTGCCGACCCCATACACAGTCAAAAATCTAAGTAGAGAAAAAAAAAAAAATCTAAGTAGAACTTTTGACTTCCCCAAAAACTTAACTATTGACCAAAAGCCATAAAGTAAACATAAAAAGTCAATTAATGCATATTTTGTATGCTATATGTATTATATACTATATTCTTATAATAAAGTAAATTTGAGAAAAGAAAATGTTATTAAGAAAATCATAAGGAAGAGAAAACACATTTACATGGCTATACCATATTTATTGAAAAAAATCTGTAAGTGGACCTGTGCAGTTCAAATGCATATTATTCAAGGGCCAACTATACTACAATCCAATATGATTTACCATATTCTCTATTAACCCACTGTATTTTCTGAAGTAAAGATTCATTTTTTACCACACAAATATACCTTCTGTCTGTGCCGAAAATGTGTTAGCTCAAGCAAACAACTCAGTGCATCTCATCCTTTCAGCATTGTCTATAAACAATACTGCACCATATTAAATACTTTGTTCTTCCCAGGTGCAAACTTTATTTCCTTCAATTACATAATAAACTAGAGATAAGATCTTCATCTGATAACAATCCATTTTTAATAAATACTAATTGATGATGAGAAAATGAATCAGTAATATAGCACGATAATTGTCAAGAACTTTCTTTGGTTGATGTTATAGTGGGAAATAATTTTCATTATCATCTTTATTTACATGTTAAAAGATGAACAGATACTGATAATTTTGAGACTAAACCCTCCATCTCATTGACAGGTCAGGAATGAAAATCAGGAATATATTCAGTGGTTAGTTTACTCTTGTCCCACAGATTCCAATTTTCCACATCAGTTGGGATAATCTCTGATTGCCACATGGGTTAATATTTATTTCTATCTCCATAACCAACTCATAATAATAATATTGATGATTATTAAGCATTACTACATGTCAAGTACTGATCTAAGAGTTTTACATTTATTTGCTTTTACTCTTCATGATGTCACAAAGAAGTAGGTGCTATTCTCATTTCTAATTTTGAAATGGGGAAACCAAGGCACTGAAAGATTAAATGACTTGTACATTGCTACAGTTAATAAGTGAGGAATCCTGGATTAACATAAAAGGCCAATACTTGCAGGACTCAAGATGGCAGAGGAGTAGCAGGCTGAGATGAAATCAGGTCGCAGGAGTTCAGTTAGATAATTATCAAAACATTCTGAACACCTACAAATCCAACAGGAGATTGAAGAGAAGAAGAACAGAAATTCTAGAAACAGAAAATTGACCACTTTCTGAAAGGTGGACATGTGGAGAAGTGTAACCGAAGCGATGGGAAGATAAACTGCAGGGGGAGGGGCTGGCTCCCAGCAAGCAGCAGAGCAATGGAGCACAAAATCAGAACTTTTAAAAGTCTTCTCCACTGAGGGACAATGCACCAGAGGCTAAGCAGGGGTGGAGCCCTCACCGGGACAGCGGGGTCTCAGGTCTCACAGAGTCACAGAAGGATTGAGGTGTTTGAGTGTAGCAGAGCTTGCAGGTATTATAGCAGGGAAGCCAACTACAGAGATGGAGATTAGTACTGAGCGCTCAGCTCGGGATTACCTTAAACTGTGGTCTGTGGCACAATCAGACCACTGCTTTCTGAGCAGGGACCCCCACAAGTGGCAGATCCAGGGAGACTCACCTTCCTTCTCTGAAGGCTGGAATCTGCTGGGTGGGAGATTCCAAACAGGGCTGCCAGAGACAGAAATGTTCGGTGACAGGCCCAGTGAGCTCAGAGCGTGGCCAGAGACCAGGGAGATTGGAATGATTGAGCACTTTTCTCCGAGGGCACACTGAGGAGTGGGGCCCCAAGCTCTCCACTCCTCCAGGCCAGAGACTGGGAGGCTGCCATTTTCATTCCTGTCCTCTAGAGCTCTACAGAAAGCGCTCAGGGAACAAAAGCTTCCAAGAGCAAACCAGAGCAGATTACTTAGCCCGGCCCCTGACAAAGGAGGAGCAGTTCTGCCTCGGGCAAAGACACTTGAGAATCACTACAACAGGCCTCTCCCCCAGAAGATCAGCAAGAACATCCAGCCAAAACCAAACTCACTGATCAAGGAGAACAGTGGAATTCCAGAAGAGGGGAAAGCAAAGCATGGAATTCATGGCTTTCTCCCCTTAGTATTGCAAAGTTAATTATATTTTTTTTAATTTTATTTTTTCTTATTCTAATTTTTTAATCGTTTACTCTTTCCTCTTAATCTTTTTTAATTAGTTTATCATAAATTACCTTTCTTTTAAAAAATCTTTTTGAAACTTTGTTATTATAGTCATATTTTATTCTTCATTATATCTAACTTTACTTTCTGTATACATACAGGGCTTTTTCTTCTAAAATATTTTGGTATACAGCTTCTAATAGGTCAAAATATACCTTAAATCTAGCACAGGGCTTTGTTCTAGTCTCCAGCCTCTGTTCTAAATGAAAATTCTCTCCACTTTCTTTTTCTTGCTTTTCCCAACCAACTTATGAACTCCATTTTTAGAATTTTTTAAAAATTTTTCATCTTTGCAGTCATATTCCATCCCTTCATCATGACTATTCTTATGTTTGTGTGTGTGTATGTTTTTCTTTCTTTAAAATTTTGGGAGGTACTTTCTTCTAAGAGACCAAAATAAACCCGAAATCAAGTGAGTGTCACGGTTCTATTCACCAGTCTAGTGTATATATATATATATATGTGTGTGTGTGTGTATATATATACATATATGTATATATATATATATTTAATTTTTTTCACTGTTTTCAACTTCCTTTTACCCCCTTTCTTTTTCCCACGATTTGGGGACTCTTCTGATTTGGTTAACGCACATTTTTCTGCGGTCTTTGCCACCCTTTTAGTATTTTATTCTCTCGTTCATATATTCTTATCTGGATTAAATGAAAAGGTGGAAAAACTCACCACGAAAAAAAAAAAAAAACAAGAAGCAAAACGGAGGGCTATGGACCTAATCAATACAGAAATTGGTAATATGTCAGATCTAGAGTTCAGAATCACAATTCTCAAGGTGCTAGCTGGGCTCAAAAAAGGCATGGAAGATATTAGAGAAACCTTGTCTGGAGAAATAAAAGAAGTTTCTGAGGAAATAAGAGAACTAAAATCTAACCAAGCTGAAATCAAAAAAGTTATTAATGAGGTACAATCAAAAATGGAGGCTCCTACTGCTAGGATAAGTGAGGCAGAAGAGAGAACTAGTGATATAGAAGACCAAATGATGGAGAATAAGGAAGCTGAGCAAAAGAGAGACAAACAACTCCTGACCACGAGGGGAGAATTTGAGAGATAAGTGATACCATAAGATGAAACAACATTAGAATAATCATGATTCCAGAAGAAGGAGAAGGGGGGGCAGAAGGTATATTGGAGTGAAGTATAGTAGAGAATTTCCCTAATATGGCAAAGGGAACAAACATCAAAATCCAGAAGGCACAGAGAATTCCCCTAAAATTAAATAAGAGTAGGTCCACACCCTGTCATCTAATAGTAAAACTTATAAGTCTTAGTGACAAAGAGAAAATCCTGAAAGCAGCCTGAGGAAAAAAGTCTGTGCAGTACAATGATAAAAATATTAGATTGGCAGAAGACTTATCCATAGAGACTTGGCAGTCCAGAAAGAACTGGCATGATATATTTAGAGCACTAAATGAGAAAAACATGCAGCCAATAATACCATATCCAGCTAGGCTATCACTGAAAATAGGAGAGATAAAAAGCTTCCAAGACAAACAAAAACTAAAAGAATTTGTAACACCAAACCAGCTCTACAGTAAATATTGAAAGGGGTCCTCTATGCAAGGAGAGAGCCTAAAAATAGTAGACCAGAAAAGAACAGAGACAATATACAGTAACAGTCCCCTTACAGGTAATACAATGGCACTAAATTCATCTCTCTCAATAGTTACCCAGAATGTATATGGGCTTAATGCCACAATCAAAAGACACAGGGTATGAGAATGGATAAAAAAACAAAACCCATCAATACGCTGTCTACAAGAATCTCATTTTAGACCCAAAGACACTTCCAGATTTAAACTGAGGGGTTGGATGGGACACCTGGGTGGCTCAGTTGGTTAAACAGCTGCCTTCAGCTCAGATCATGATCCCAGTGTCCTGGGATCAAGTCCCACATCGGGCTCCTTGCTCGGCAGGGAGCCTGCTTCTCCCTCTGCCTCTGCCTGTCTCTCTGTCTGCCTGTGCTCGCTCTCCCTCTCTCTGGCAAATAAATAAATAAAATCTTTAAAAAAAAAAATAAAGTGAGAGGTTGGAAAACAATTTACCATACTAATGGACATCAAAACAAAGCTGGGGTAGCAATCCTTATGTCAGATAAATTAGATTTTAAGCCAAAGACTATCAGAGATGAGGAAGGACACTACATCATACTCAAAGGGCCTGTCTAACAAGAAGATTAAACAATTTTAAAAATATATGCCCCTAACATGGGAGCAGCCAACTACATAAAGTAATTAATAACAAAATCAAAGAAACACCTTGAAAATAATATAATAATAGTAGGGGACTTTAACACTCTCTCACTGAAATGGACAGAGCATCCAAGCAAAAGATCAATAAGGAAATAAAGACCTTAAATGACACACTGGACCAGATGGACATCACAGATATATTCAGTACATTTCATCCCAAAGCAACAAAATACTCATTCTTCTCTAGTGCACATGGAACATTCTCCAGAATAGAACACATTCTGGGTTAGAAATCAGGTCTCAACCAGTACAAAAGACTGCGATCATTCCCTTCATATTTTCAGACCACAGTGCTCTGAAACTAAAACTCAACCACAACAGGAAATTTGGAAATAACCCAAATACATGGAGGTTAAAGAGCATCCTACTAAAGAATGAATGGGTCATCCAGGAAATTAAAGAAGAATTGAAAAAATTCATGGAAACAAATGAAAATGAAAACACAACTGTTCAAAATCTTTGGGAGACAGCAAAGGCAGTACTGAAAAGAAAATACATAGCAATATAGCGATACAAGCCTTTCTCAAGAAACAAGAAAGGTCTCAAGTACACAACCTAACCCTACACCTTAAGGAGCTGGAGAAAGAACAGCAAAGAAAGCCTAAACCCAGCAGGAGAAGAGAAATCATAAGATCAGAGCAGAAATCAATGAAATAGAAACCAAAATAAAATAAAATAATAGAACAAATCAATGAAAGTAGGAGCTGGCTCTTTGAAAGAATTAGTAAGATTGATAAACCTGTGGCCAGACTTATCAAAAAGAAAACAGAAAGGACCTAAATTAATAAAATCATGAATGAAAGAGGAGAGATCATAACCTATACCAAAGAAATATAAACAATTATAAGAACATATTATGAGCAACTCTATGCCAGCAAATTTGACAATCTGGAAGAAATGGATGCACTGCTAGAGAATATAAACTACCACACATGAACCAGGAAGAAATAGAAAACCTGAACAGACCCATAACCAGTAAGGAGATTGAAACCATCATCAAAAATCTCCAAACAAACAAAAGCCCAGGGCCAGATGGCTTCCCAGGGGAATTTTATCAAACATTAAGAGAATTAATAGCTATTCTCCTGAAACTGTTCCAAAAAACAGAAATGGAAGGAAAACTTCCAAACTCATTTTATGAGGACAGCATTACCTTGATCCCAAAACCAGACAAAGGCCCAATCAAAAAAGAGAATTACAGACCAATATCCTTGATGAACACAGATGCGAAAATTCTCACCAAATACTAGCCAATAGGATCCACCAGTACATTAAGAGGATTATTCACCATGACCAAGTGGGATTTATTTCTGGGCTGCAAGGTTGGTTCAACATCCGCAAATCAATCAATGTGATACAATAAAATAATAAATGGAAATAATAAAACAATAATAAAAGAAAGAATAAGAACCATATGATACTCTCATAGATGCTAAAAAAGCACTTGACAAAGTCCAGCATCCTTTCTTGATCAAAACTCTTCACAGTGTAGGGATAGAGAGTACATACCTCAATATCATCAAAGCCATCTATGGAAAGCCCACAGCAAACATCATTCTCAGTGGAGAAAAACTGAGAGATTTTCCGCTAAGGTCAGGAACATGGCAGGGATGTCCACTATAACCAGTGCTATTCAACATAGTATTAGAAGTCCTAGCCTCAGCAATCAGACAACGAAAAGAAATTAAAGGCATCCAAATCAGTAAAGAAGTCAAACTATCACTCTTCACAGATAATATGATACTTTATGTGGAAAACCCAAAAGACTCCACTCCAAATCTGCTAGAACTTGTACAGAAATTCAGTAAAGTGTCAGGGTATAAAATCAATGCACAGAAATCAGTTGCATTTCTATACACCAACAACAAAACAGAAGAAAGAGAAATTAAGGAGTCAATTCCATTTACAATTGCACCCAAAATCATAAGATACCTAGGAATAAACCTAACCAAAGAGGCAAAGAATCTGCACTTGAAAAACTATAAAGTATTCTTGAAAGAAATGGAGGAAGACACAAAGAAATGGAAAAATGTCCTGTGCTTACAGACTGGAAGAACAAATATTGTGAAAATGTCTATGCTACCTAAAGCAATCTACATGTTTAATGTAATCCCTATCAAAATGCCATCAATTTACTTCATAGAAATCAAACTAACAATCCTAAAATTTATTTGGAACCAGAAAAGACCTCAAATAGCCAGAGGAATATTGAAAAAGAAAACCAAAGTTGGTGGCACCACAATTCCAGACTTCAAGCTCTATTACAAAGCTGTGATCATCAAGACAGTATGGTACTGGCACAAAAACAGACACATAGATCACTGGAACAGAATAGAGAGTCCAGAAATAGACCCTCAACTCTATGGTCAACTGATCTTCAACAAAGCAGGAAAGAATGTCCAATGGATAAAAGACAGTCTCTTCAACAAATTGTGTTGGGAAAATTGGACAGCCACATGTGGAAAAATGAAAATGGACCATTTCCTTATATCACACACAAAAATAGATTCAAAATGGATGAAAGACTTCAATGGGAGAAAGGAATCCATCAAAATTCTTGAGGAGAACATGAGAAGCAACCTCTTCAACCTCAGCTGCAGCAACTTCTCCCTAGAAACATCACCAAAGGCAAGGGAAGCAAGGGCAAAAATGAACCACTGGGACTTCATCAAGATCAAAAGCTTTTGCACAGCAAAGGAAACGGTCAACAAAACCAAAAGATGACTGAGAGAATGGGAGAAGATATTTGCAAGTGACCTATCAGATAAAGAACTTATCAAACTCAACAACCAAAGAACAAATAATCCAATCAAGAAATGGGCAGAGGACATGAACACACATTTCTGCAAAGAAGACATCCAGATGGCCAAAAGACACATGAAAAAGTGCTCCACATCACTTGGCATCAGGGAAATACAAATCAAAACCACAGTGAGATACCACCTCACACCAGTCAGAATGGCTAAAATTAACAAGTCAGGAAATGACAGATGCTGGCGAGGTTGCAGAGAAAGGGGAACCCGCCTACACTGTTGGTGGGAATGCAAGCTGGTGCAACCACTCTGGAAAACAACATGGAGTTTCCTCAAAAAGTTGAAAATAGAGCTACTCTATAACCCAGCAATTGCACTACTGGGCATTTACCCTAAAGATACAAACGTAGTGATCCGAAGGGGCACATTCACCCAAATGTTTATAGCAGCAATGTCCAAAATAGCCAAACTATGGAAAGAACCTAGATGTCCATCAACAGATGAATGGATAAAGAAGAGGTGGTATATATACACAATGGAATACTATGCAACCATCAAAAGAAATGAAATCTTGCCATTTGCGATGATATGGATGGAACTAGAGCGTATTATGCTTAGCGAAATAAGTCAATAGGAGAAGGACAACTATTATTTGATCTCTCTGATATGAGGAAATGGAGATGCAATGGGGGGGTTAGTGGGGTAGGAAAAGAATAAATGAAACAGGATGGGATTGGAAGGGAGACAAACCAAAAGAGACTCTTATGTCATAAAACAAACTGAGGGTGGCCAGAGGGAGGGGTGTAGGGAGAGGGTGGTGGGGACATTGAGCAGGGTATGTGCTATGGTTAGTGCTGTGAAGAGTGTAAACCTGGTGATTCACAGACCTGTACCCCTGGGGCTAATAGTACATTATATGTTAATTAAAAATAAAAAATTAATTTAAAAAAAGCCAATCCTTTATGAACCTTATTATACCAGGATAAAAAGAGAAAGAATAAAGTTTCAGAGTTGCATGACAGTAGCAATGTAAAGGGTGGTGCAAACATGGAAAGAGACTGGTTAGGAACACTTAAATTCTTTTCCTCCCTGTCTCATCTCCTGATTTTATCTCCACTCCTTTGCTTCCTTATTCAGTTCTAATCCTGATAGAGCAATGAATGGCTTCCCTTGAAATGGACTCGCTAACATTCAGACAATCTAGACAACAAATACACTCATGACCAGATCACACAACCAAGGTCCCCCTTGTCATTTTTCATGAGAGTGCTTCTGCTTATCATTCAGTCATCAGATTTGCATTGCTGAGCTAGACCTCAGGAGAAAGAAAAAAAAAGTAATAAAAGGCATGGTTCTTACCAGCAAAAGGCACAAAACAATTGGTTATCCACAGTGCTTCCCCAGTGAAAAGATGCCTAGAAATGTTTTCAAAGTAATACATAAATGGATATGAGTAAGCACCCTGTTAAAAGAGCAAAACTACACAAAAGAAATACAAGATTAATTTCTTACAATGAAATGGCATCAAAAAAAGGAAGGTTCCCTGGAAAATGGAATTCAGAACCAGGTTTTAAAGGTATGGCAGGGGAGGAGGAGGGATAGTTACTAATGACAGACTGCTCCTCTCCTGACAATTGTCATGGCTGGATTATCTCAGGTGTGAGCCGCACAATAGGCTTGCTAAAAAGTGTAATACTTCAGAATCCTGTCATTAGATACCCTTTCCCCAATGCCCTGTTGCCTGAGCACTGTAACCATTACATATTTTCCATGGGATTGAAAACAGAGTTCTGCTCTCTGGAATGACAATTTTTATAAACATGTTCCATCATCAAAACATTTAAAATCTGGAGAATTCCTTCAGAACAGAGCAGAGAAATACAAGTGCCATTCATCTTCTGCCCTTGCTCTCCAAACTCTCTTGAAGAAAATTATTTCATTGTATACTTTCTCAGAGAGAAACTAAAATTCTAAGATTTAAGGGCCTTGAGGGTTAGTAGCAGAAACCTAGAGACAGGGAGTTCAGCAAGAAGAAAATGAAAGTATGAGAAACGGGAAAGAATTTTTAATGAAAAGAGTAAGAAAAGAGGGCTTACATAAAAAGTTCAAGGCAGAATCCTACATGTCAAACATTCTAAACTTTAAGAATTTTAGAAACTTTATTTCCTTCAGAGATTCTTTATATTTAAAGGTGTCACAGAAAATACAGATCCTTTTCAGCCTCCCCAGTTCTGCTTGTGTTTCCACTGGACCTTTTGCAAAGTGAAAAGCTGACGGTCAGAATAAGTGGATTCAGCAGCCGCCACACTATGCTTTGATTTGAGGGAAAAGGAGGGTTTGATACCTGGCCTTTGGCCTTGCAGATTGGGCTATATGCAGCAGTTTTGACCTCCTACTTTTTAGCAGTGGGAAGCCAGTGTTTTGTCCTTCCTTTTCTTGGTTGATTTTTGTCTGGTTGTTCTGATATCTTGAGAGGTGGCTCATGGGAAGATCAGTAACAGGTAGATAAATCTCTCTAAACTATGAACAAAAAAATGGTCCCAACTTTTCAAAAATATAGAATACAGATCCATTCTCTCTCTCTTCTCTCTCCCCTCTCTCTTGCTCACTCTCCTCTTCTAAATAATTCGTGCTATTCCTATAAATCATTGAGAAGTTACAACATTTCTCATCTGCCTTCCAGAGATGTAAAAGTCAAATAATGCCCTCTCATTTTTATAACTTTCCAGGAAGAGTCAAGAAATCCTTATTACACCAAAAGAATCACCCAGAGGAAAACTGTCAATGGAATCAAATCAGCATTCTTATATCCCTCCTACTCCTGCATGTCTGCTCTCTTGATCGCTAAGCTAGGAGGACATAGGCAGTAGTCCAGAGAAAACACTTAATTGTCTTCCCACAAACACCAATCACTACCCCATATATTATATTTAATTCTGTAAGACACACAAAAACATCATTCCTCATTTAGGAAATGTTGTTGTTTTAGGTTTCTTGCCTAAGAGGTAGATGTTCTATATTTCCATAATTTAGTGAAGAAACAGATATGAGGGTTCCTTTAAGGTTTTATAGGACCTGACATTTCGAAATAGAGGGATGTGATTCAGAATTAAAGTAGCACTTATCTCTTCTTCAAGGCTATATCTCAGGTCTAAAATAGTTTGAATATCACTAAATCATTATTCAGTGAGGGAATAAATGATAGCACTAGAAGATAAAGATGACAATTCTGGATAATGAGTAATATTTAAGTTGATTGTCAAAGAATTAATTGAAATAGCCATCATCACGTCAAAGGAAATCAGTGACAATGGCTTTTGCCTGGCATAATCTGACATATCCATTGCAAAATTAATGAGGACTATATATATACTTTTTCACAGTCCATGGAATTGTGGCATCAAAAACTACCTTAGAGTTTATCTACTGACATCTTTCTTATAGATTTATAATGCAAAAGACCCCACATGTATTTGTCTCTGGCACTTTACCTCAAAGTTGTAGGAATAGTTTTTTACTGAATTATTCTCTCTTCCAGGATATTAGAAAGAGAATTTTAAAAGAAATTTAAACTTTCTATAAAATGATTTTGGGGAGTAGGAGAAGAAATTCTAATACTTCCAAATTTTTGCAAGGCTTTTTTTTTTTTTTAATTAAAGGTGGTGACATTGGCACAATTTATTGTCACAACATGTTCCCCATAAAGATAGCCAATTCCATTTACTCTTTCAGTTGTCCAACTTTGAAGCAGAAGAGAAATTAGCATGTTCTAGGTATCCTACAAATATTCTTATTTAATCTCCCCCGTAATTCAATGATGTAGGTATCTCATCCAATTCCCATATCTCAAAATTGAGGGGCAAAGAGACCAGAGTCATAAGCTAAACAGGATTAGTGTTAGAATTTAGTATCAGATGTGCCTAACTTCAAAATCCATACTCTTCTTCCCTTTGTGTATAAAAAATTCTGAAAGAAAAACTGACCCTAACAAGACTATAAATCATTCTAATCACATATAAGTTGGAAATGGTAAAAAGAACTCCTCAAATGAAAGAAACTATCTATAAAAAAATAATGAAAATTGATGATTATGAAGTGAACTTCTACTGATTGAGAGAATTACGCAACTTGCATATTTGCATTAAGCCTTCTAGAAAACATTCAAAAATTTATCAAATGATTATTTGCAGGAACTAGAAATAGTCTATTTAGTCTTTGATAAGTGACCAAAAATTAACAAGAAAAATATTAGCTAAAAATAATATGGTAAATTGCATTATTATAAGTTATTCACTTTCTCACTGTAAAGGGATTATACATCTCCACTTCATTGAATTGGGATGGGTTATATGGCATGCTTTGGACAGTGGGATGTAAGTATATATAACACATACCATAATCAAACAAAAAATTTAAATGTAAATTCATGGTTTGGCATTGTCTGATTAATGAAGTGATTGAAAATAATATATCTATACTAGTAGTATTCATTATTTCTCCTGCTCATGATCAACAAATGTAAAGATATACCCACCAAGAATAGTCACTCAGGAATACCAAATTTCTCCACATGCTGAAGAAGAGGCATACATACTCCTCTTGTGAGGCATACAAGATTTCAATGGATAACTTGCATATTGAAAAAAAATCTTCTTATTCTCAAGAGATTCTCCTAAAGGAGAATATAGGGAATTATATTGCTCTTTGTCAAATATTCAGATTTTTATTCCTGCAGTAACCCTCTCTGGGAAAGGTATACACATCCCCATAGTTTAGAATTCAGAAATCCCCAGCTGAATTGCTTCAGCCAATGAAATGTGAATAAAAGTGACATGTGATACTTGCCCACATGAGCTTTAACAGCCAGTTTGTGGTTTCCCTGTCTGTTTTATCTATACCACAAAACTTGAAACACTCAGAATAGATAATGCTTTGTAATCCCAGGTTCTGGAGCAAAGAAAATATGGAGCAAAGTCACAGATGACCCATAATAGACATATATTTCTTGAATGAGTAAGAAATTTGTGACTTTAAGACCTGAGAATTGGGGTCATTTGTTACTGTGGCATAGTCAAGTTTATTCTAACATAAGGAACATTTCATTCTTTCAAAGATTTTTTTTTTTAATTTATTTGACAGACAGAGATCACAAGTAGGCAGAGAGGTAGGCAGAGAGAGGAGGAAGCAGGCCCCATGCAGAGCAAAGAGCCCGATGCGGGGCTCGATCCCAGGACCCTGAGATCATGACCTGAGCCGAAGGCAGAGGCTTTAACCCATTGAGCCACCCAGGCACCCCCATTTCATTCTTTCTTAATAATCACTGATTTAGTGGACTTTATAGCATCCAATCACTCTTCCCTCTATATTTTTTCTCTTAATTGACTTTTTGAAAGGTACTAAGCAAAAAATATCTTAAGATTGGAGCACCTGGGTGGCTCAGTCAGTTAAGCAACTCAAGTCATGATCTCAGGATCCTGAGATCAAGCCCTATGTTGGTCTCCGAGCTTGGTGGGAAGTTTGCTTAAGATTCTCTCCCTCTTCCTCTGCATCTCTCTCTCTCTCTCTCTCTCTCTCTCTCTCAAATAAAAAAATAAATCTTAAAAAAGGATTTTTCAGGATTATATTCTGAAAAGTACTGCCACTGCATATACACCAAATAATTATTTTATTGTTGAGTTTAATTTTAACAATTAGTTAATCTGGAGCTAGAATTTATAGCCTCTAAGGACAATTAAGGAGCCTAACAAAGATGCCTAAACAGAAGAGATAAGCCAAGGCAATGCCCATATCTATCATCTTATTAAAAAGTAATTATAGACAGTCCCTGATCAAAGCAGTGGATGATAGGAATATATATAGTAGACAGATAGATGGATAGATAGATAGATAGATAGATGATAGGATATATATAGTAGACAGATAGATGGATAGATAGATAGATATGGATATCCAGAATTCTGCTCCTAAATCAAGACCAGTCTAATTTTAACTTTGAGAGAGATTTCAGTAGCTATAGCTGAACATAATTTACAACAAACAGTTTTTTGTTTTGTTTTGTTTTGTTTTGAATAAAGCAACAATAGCTTCAAGTAAAAAGAGCTTCCCATTAAAAATCCAATATAAAATTATTCTAAAACATACCTCTAGATGGCTATATGTGAGATTATTATCTGTAGACCAGTTAATTATTATTATCTATAGTTATTATCTATAGACCAGTTAAAATAAAACACCTACCACTGATGATGACTTTGGTTATAAGGTAATTTATCTAGAAGCCTTCTCTCTTCCAAGATTAGATAGGAGAGTTACTTCTTTATTAAGGCCACTCCTAAGATATAATGCTAAAATCATGCCATCTTTATTATGAGAGAATGTCTGGCTAACTCTTCATCCTTGGAGATGGAAATGCTTCCAGATCATCTGTACATGAAATCAAATTATTGAGGAAATGTTAAAGAGGCAGGAAGGGAAACTAAAATGCATCTTCTTTTCAATCACTTTGGAAATTATTTTCTGAAGCACAGAAACTATTCTTAGAAACATTCTCTTGGCTTAGATGCAAGGTCTATATTAATAGTTAAATATAACAAATTTCTAACCATGGAGTCAAAAGCCAAAGAAATGCCATTAAAATGGCAATATCATGTTATTTTCATATTATTCCTATATTACTTTTAGCATTTCATACAAAAGAGTACAGTTTTATTAGGCATCTAGAAGTGATAGGCCTCCCTGAGTTCAATTCCCCACATCGAACAGTGAGTTAAGTATAAGCTTGTAATTTGTTAAGCATATCAGTAGCCCATGTTTTAGGCTGAATAACCTGTGTATCGATGTGTTTATAATTTAGAAAATAATGGGTTGTTCCAGGCCCAGTGAGATAGTGTCATACCCCTTGAACTGGTAAAGGCAAACAAGTTAACAAAATTGAAACTCAGCATTTCATAGTTACCTTTAAATACTCATGGTGCAAGAAGTCTTTCCTAGGTGGCATTTAGCTACTGATGACTGCACTTCACCAACATGCTGCTTATTTTTAAATATATTAATTTCAGCTTGACATTTGCTTTATGAACATTTGATTCTCAGAGTTAAGAAAACAGCTTAACTAGGAGAATAGACATGCAAAATTAAAGGTTATTTATGTAATCACTAACACAGTGATGTTTAAGACTCTTGGAACTGCTGTGAAATTTTAGGGTTATGATATCATGCCATATACTTTGAAAAATTAATTCAAATTAGTTTGGAAATGAGCACTTTCATATCCACTGAAAATTTCATTAACAATAGAAATATGACATTATAATCAAAGAAATGGTAAAACACTAGATGTCTACAGAGGTTAAAATTGGGTCCTTTTTAAAAATATCTTCATTAGAGATCTAAAAGTAATAATGAGCAGATTATTCAAATGTACAAATATTAAGAAAGAATAATAATATTCATTAGAAAATAATTGTAGTTACTTAAAAATTAAGCATAAAAATTAGATTAACTTTAAATGACAAAGACTCTGGAAATAGGTATAGTTATTAGAAAAAGAGAGAAGATAATGTATCTGGAAAGCAGTAATGTAAATAAATAAATCTACACTATTATGCAAAAATCTCAATATTATCTGGGAAGATACTCTGTACAATAGGAAAGTTAAAACTTTCTACATCTAACAAGATCTTGGCCATCTGCCCCATCAAACATTACCCTGCATTAGACAATGAAGATAATTCAATAATTTTTAATTAAATGGATGAGAACAAAAGACAACTATAAATAATACCTTCATGCCAAGGTATCAAAACTAGTACACATCATTTTTGGAGTCTGTTGTAAAGAGGACCAATCATTCAATACTCTAGGACAAATAAATTATCCAAATGAGTCTCCTGTTCCATATATTACAATCAATCAGTAATTAATCCCCTCCAATTCAAATCACCCACTTTGTGCTGATTCTCTCTGGGCTTCCAATGTAGTTAAGACTATAAACCATCTCTTCCTCATCTCTCAGCTGCTACACATGGCTACATCAGAACTGAGGCCACTATAATCTAACATATTACCTCAAAATGGTACATGGTCTCTCAGCTTTCCTTATTATCCAGAGTCACTATCTGCCAGGGCAGAGATGAAAGGAATCATTGGAGAAGCTGCTCTGAATACACTAACCAAGAAGCACTAGAGCCTTGATTTCCAAAATTCTGAAACTGTTCTTGGCAGGATATTCTAGGTGTTGACCAGTAGTTAATCACAGTGTTCAATTTACCAAGACTCTATCTTGGAGTAAAAAATCCACATACTTAATATGGCCATAAAGTGTTTCTTGGAGAGCCCAGAAGAAATCTCATTAAAGGTGCATTTATTTGTTTTAATTAGGTAATGAAAGCAAATTTCAATGTATGTAAATGAATGATCTTTTCTTTGAGGCTAAATGAAGCAGTTGAGAAATGAGAATCCCATCAAATGGACCAATGGCTTTCTTATCTTTAAGCTCAGGACACAGAGAAGGAAGAGCAACTAATTTCTGAAAAGACACCATCTGAGAGATGATCAGATTATGTTCCTACCATTAATATAGGCAAGAGTCAAAGGTGATAAGGGCAAAAAAGCAAAACTGCAGTTCTGCCTGGATAAACTCTTTTCCAGCTTTGGGTGCCTGGGTGGCTCAGTCATTTAAGCATCTGCCTTCAGCTCAGGGTGTGATCTCGGAGTCCTGGAATCAAGCCCCGAATTGGGCTCGCCACTCAGCAGAAAGTCTTCTTTTCCCTCTGCCTCTGCCTTTCTCCCCTGCCCATGCTCTCTCTCTTGCTGTCTCGAATAAATTCTTTAAACTAAACAAAACTCTTTTCCAGCTTTTCCAGGTAACAGAGGCAGTGTAAAAAGGTTAATGCTAATAATATTCACCATTGAAAAATGAGCTTAGATGCTCCCTCTGCTATACTCTTCCCTTTGGGATAATCATAATAGATTGTTGTTCCCTGTGGTTAAACAATTGGGGAATTACTAAAACAATTTGCAATAAGCAGACATTTATAATGTAGAAACACATGAAAGGAAATAAATTGACATTTCAAAGCCATTCTACAGGAGGCATGTTGCAGATTTCAAATTGAAGGGTATTGTTTTGGCACAACAAACTTGAACTGCAAAAACAATCCAACCCAAGATATATGTTTTCCTTCTTCGAAAATCTTCCATGGGGGTGCCTGGGTGGTTCAGTAGGTTAAGAAGCCAACTCTTGATTTCTGCTCAGATCATGATCTCAGGGTCCTGGGATCAAGCCTGTAGGTGGACTCTGCACTTAGTAGGGAATGTACTTGAGGATTCTCTCTCCCTCTCCCTTTGCCCTTCCCCCAATTCATGTGCATATGTGCACTTTCTATCTTTCAAAATAAATAAATATTTTTAAAAATAAGTAAATATTTTTTAAAAGCCTCTGGATGATGTTTGTTTCATGGTTTTTATCAGTATATTTTGAAATTAATATTTTAATATCTAGTATTTACAATGTGCTAGGGCCAAATCAGTCATCAATTAGTTATGCCTCAATCAATACCAGAAAAAGGAAGTTTGTAAAAAGTAGCCATATTTCAAAGATTTACAAGAAAGTCAAGATGGTTCCACTATTAGAATTTTATCATGAATTTTTCTTTCTAGGGTTCCATGTAACTTCTATAATTTATTTTGGCATATATTTTTCCTTTAATTGTATATCTCTTCTACCAAATTGCAACCATTTCTGAGTAACAGATTTTGTCTTTGTATCCTTACTAGCTATCCCAGTACTTGACATATTGTAGATGTTAAAAACATGTTTTCTGAATGAACAAACTGGAAGACTCCTGTGGTGGTCTGGAACACATCCCATCTTCTCAAAGACTTCCACTTCTACACTAACCCTCTTCTCTTTTCTTTTTCAATTTCTTCCTCCCTATTTTATCTCTAACTTTTCTGAATCGTTTCCTTGACCCTACATACCACTCCAACTATTACCCTACACTTCTTCTTGTTACACCAAGACATCTCCAAAAGAAATTATTTCTATTTCCTGTTATAACTTTGCCACCTCCCATTCATTCTTCCATTCACTGCAATCTGACTTCCTGCCACTGCAAAAAGTTTTGATGAGGTCTCTAATGGCTTCTATGCTGCAAATCCAAGGGATGCTTCTCTCAAGCATCTCAATTTTGTTTCTACTCAAAATTCTCAAATGAATTTTACATAGTTAATCGTTCACTCCTTGATTCATATTCATTTTTCCAATCCATCTTCAACCTTTCCTCTACTTTGTCTTAATCGTCTCATTCATTTCCCACTCTTAAAAT
Organism: Taxidea taxus jeffersonii; assembly: GCA_003697995.1. NCBI lineage: Eukaryota > Metazoa > Chordata > Mammalia > Carnivora > Mustelidae > Taxidea > Taxidea taxus. The sequence continues at coordinate 5,944 of RCUC01137480.1, read as the reverse complement.
ATTATCCACCTTATCCACTTTCAAATATGAGTCATCACATACTGATGAGCCTGAGCTCTTTCTGAGCTCCTTACTTCTGTGTAGTGGCCTCCATGAATGACTTAACATACTCAAAACGATCTCATGACTCCCTCAACTGGGTTTCCCAACTAGTCTTTTCCATCTTAATAAATAATACCACTACCAACTCAACTGCTTAAAACAAAAACTACAGGATTGAACTTCATTCCTCATTTCCCCTAATATAACCTCATAAAATCCATAAACAAATTGTCCGTTTACCTCCAAAATAAGCCAAAATCTAGACATTCCACTTTTTTTCATAGCCATCACCCTAGTCCAAAACATTATGGAATCATTTTCTAAAATGGCCTCTTTACTGCAGTAGTATCGCTACTTTTACTGTTGTTTCCTCCACACTCAATTTATTCTCCATCCAGCAGCTAGTGTGAACTTTTTAAAAGGTTATCAAATCACATTGTTTCCTGCTTAAAACCCACAAAGCTTCCCCAAAGCAGCCTGAAAAAAATTCAGTCTTTACCAAGATTTATAAGGTTCAATCATAATCTGACCCTTGCCTACCTCTCCAATTTCATCTTCTACTCTTCAGCCATTTATGCTTCCTTTCTTTATATGAAAACATTGAGCTCTTTCTAAGCAAAGAGCTTACATACTTGTTCCTCTTGCATGAAATTGTTTTTCCCTTGGCTCGTTGCATGGCTAGCTCCATATCATCCTTCAAAATTCATTTCAAAGAGTACCTCCTCAGAGAGGCTTTCTATGAGTACCCTACTTAGAGTGGTCCTCCCCAACTCCTAAGCCCAGTTATTCACTTTCATACCATTCTATTTATTTCAAGACATTTATCACAACCTGAAATCATGTTATTTGTTTACTACATATTTTCTCTGAGTTGTAAACTAGAAGGGTTTTATTCAATTGCTATATTTCTGAAACCCAGAACAGTATCTGGCATTTAAGTATCTGCACAATGAGTTAAAAGTAAATGAATGGACATATGAGAAGTGTGGTAATTTAAGAGGCACATACTCTTAAAAAATCTCATTACTACCTAAAACCCTATTATATTATAAAATCCTTTCATTGGTAGAAATCAGCCATAAAATCACAAAGCATATGAATTAGTTCATCTAAGTCCTTTTTACTGGGAGTTTTTCTAGATTGTAGAGGAGTAGGCTATATATAATTCTAGGTCCCTTGTACCTTTAAGCTAGATCCGTATTTCCAAAGGACAAGGTATGTTAAGCCACGGAAGCACAAAGACTCTACTTTATAGCTAACTCTCTCATGGTTGTTAGCTCTGACTCTCTTTCCATCCACCCAAATCCCAAAATACCTCTCTCTTTTCAGAATAAAAAAATCTGTGGGTTTACATTTAGACTATCCCTAGATATTCTTGGATTACTCTTCTTCTATCGACTCCTTTCCTTCCATACTACCCTGGGTAGGATGTGTCAAGTTATGATGATTTATAACTCTACCTTGAGTAGAATGCATCATGATAAGGATAACCCAATATTTTTTCTCTCTTTCCTAAGACAAATTTAGAAAATAACAATATAAGATTCTTAGTTAAATTTGAATTTCAGATAAACACCTTTTTAATAAATAGATCCCAAATTTGCATGGAATACATGTGCAGTATTTGGGAAATATTTATGAAAAAGTATTGATTGCTATTTGAAATTCAAATTTAAGTAAGTGTTCTGTATTTTACCTGGCAGCTCTACATAAGGAGAAGAGGTGTTTTCTCAGTCTTGGGTCCAAATGAAGGGAGAGGTTCTCCTGGTTCTGAGTTTCTATTAGTAAAAGATGAACAATGAAATGAGATCATTCTAAAATTCAGCAAGTATTAACTGAGTATATATTTTGCACTCAGCTTTCTTGGAATTATCAGATATTCACTGGTAAACAAAATAGACATGGGCCAGTCCAAGCCTATCAACAATCACAGGAAAAAGACAAAACTTTTAATTTTTTTTTACTTTTTTGAAGTAACCTCTAGGCCCAATGTGGGGCTTGAACTCACATTCTTGAGATCAAGAATAGCATGCTCTACTGACAGAGACAGCCAGGTACCATAACAGACAAAAATTTTTAAATAAAGAGGTAAGTTCAGGTACTAGCCTGTTTTTTAAAATTTTTCTTCCAGATCTCTCTTTCTCTCTCTCTCTTTTTCTTTCTCTCTCTCTCACACACACATACCATATTCTAAAAACAAATAGTTTTGATTATTTATAAATTTGACACAGTTCTCTTTTACTTTGCTTAAAATCAAACAATAATCTCCTTTAGGAACACAAACCAATCTTTTTACTATCTTACCATTAATATTACGAAAAAAATAAATGATACTGATGGCATCATATGCTTTGCAGAACTTTTTTTCCTTTTTGTTTTTGCAGTTTTGATTTGATTTTCAGATTTTAATTCAGAGTAAAAACTCACCACTTTCAATTAAATAGCAATGACTTTATTACGAACAGACTGTCTTAAGATAAAATGATCTTTTATGATGTTAATTATCTAGATTTGCCTTGTTATTCGTGCTATTAATATCCTCTGCAGTCATTTTTTATTACTTTGAATCAAAACGCCTTGGCTCTAAGTATGAATTGGTTGGTGGAAGTATAAAGTTAACTACTTATATATGTCATGGCTTGGAAAAGTCAAGAAAATATGTTCTAAGACCCTTTATTGACCTTATATGCTTAAAGTTAAAGAAGTTTGTCTTGGAGAAATGCTTAAGGGTTTTTTGTTTTGTTTTGTTTTGTTGTTTGTTTTTGAAGATATTATTGAAGTGGAACAAAGATATTCCAAAGGTAAAATGTTGAGGAATTCTTTCTGGGATTGTCCTCTCTGATGCATAAGGCCTGAGTGGAGAATGCTTTCTCTAAAACTGTTCCTTACCTCTGATTTACAGAAGCAAACACCAGAGTATGAGAAACTTGTTATAGCAAGGGCTTACATCACAAAGACCACTGTGGTTGGCTGGGTTCCCACTGAAGCATGCACCTGCACTTCAGTGTCCTCAATTCTCAACAAACTTTCTCTCAACCCCTCTTTTCTGTATCTCCATTCTCATGTACTCACATGCCCTTGAAGATCAGGCCTTGATGGTCAAGCTGAGTAAAACTCCTTTTAACCTCATGACTCTTTCTGCATCAGGATTCTCAAGCTTTAAGTATCCTGTCCCTAGTACTGAGCAGAGAGAAAGAAATGACAACACTGACTCCTATGGCAATCACTGAGTCCATATTTATGCACTTCAGTTTCAAAAGTCTGGATATCACAGAGTCTTAATCCAATCAACCCCATGTAGGCAATGTTAAAAATCCTACTGTAAACTGCAAATTTTAATCAGTGCTCAGACTAAGCCTGGGGCCATTCCAAGATACTGGTGTAAAGTTTAAATTATGAATTGTTATTAAAATGGAGTTTCCATACTTTTCTGCAGGTTCAATATTTGAAATTAGGCCAACTTAGTCCTACCTTACAGACAACTTATAACCAAAAAATGTAAATAGCATTAGTTGTATTCATTTGCTCAAAACATAAGTTCAGTGGTTTTAAAAAAAAAGCCCTATTTTTATTAATCTGCAATAAATAAGAACACTATATATTTTTTAAAAATGTGTTCAGTGACTACTATATTTTGGGCACTGTGAGAGGCACTTAAGGGCACAACTACAAAAAAAAAAGATGCAACGTTAAACTATCTCATGGTTAACCCATCAGTTATATGTACATGTTTTCAAAGTATTTGACATCCCTGGAAAATGTTATAAATTATTTAAAGCACTTGAAGATTTTCAAACACTAACAATTAGGGAAATATTTATTCATTTATCTCTAGATGAGTAGGTGAGATATGTGCAGTATTCAAGTTGTTTATAATGTGATGAGAGACAAAAACATTAAAAATTACAAATATAGTAAACCTAGGCAGGAGTGTGGAGCACCATGAATTATTGAGTATAGAAATAGAATAGAATTATTCTTATTGAGTATAGAAATTATTGAGTATAGAAATAGAAACTAGTCAAGTTTATATTAGGCATAGCTGTGGGTTGAATGATTATTTCCTCCAAATATTCATATATTAAACCCTAATGCCCAATGTGACAGTATTTAGAGGTGGGGTCTCTGGGGTATGATTAGATCATGAGTAGTAAAGCCCTCAAAAATGAGATTAGTGCCCTTATAAAGGGGGTTTCAGAGAAATCTGTAGGCCCCTTTACTATGGAGGATGAAACAAGTCTGAGAACCCAAAGAGGGCCCTCACCCAAACAGGCTAAATCTCTGATTTCAGACTTCCAGTCTTCAGAACTATGAGAAATAAATTCCTGTTGCTTGTCAGCCATCCAGTTTATAGTATTTTTGTCACAGCAGCCTGAATGCACTAAGGCACCTAGTCAGAGTTTCACATAGACTATAATTCTATCCTCCACTGTCTTGCACAGCTCTCCATTACACTACACAGAATTTTGCACAAAATTTAAATAAAAAGATGATTATCTATAGCTTACTCTTAATAATTCACAAGTAAACCAGAAGATAAAGTTCCTGTCCTCTCTAGCTTCCATTCTAGTGCATCCATATATTGTCCTTATATTAGCAGCCACCAGAGGCTATATATTTATTCTAATAAATTTTGGAATATAACCCACCCAGTGCGATATCTTCTTTTCAGGCCCAGTGCAGTGACTCCCACATCACCGGTGCTTAGTAAATATTTCTTGAATAAACAATCTCATTTAACTATCAAACAGTTTTGCTAGATAATTGTATTATCAAAAATTACATCAAGACAAAAAACCTAATTCTAAAATGAAGCCTTAAAGAGGTTAGAAGACTTGCCCAAGGTTACACACCTACTACAGAAGCTAGCTTGCAGTTTTGTTGAAAGGATAAAAAAAAATAATGAGAGTGAAGGTGCTTTGTAAACTCAAAAGCTAATGTGTTGATCTAAAAAAGCACTCACAGGAAATGAAAGCAGCAGATTTCAATGTTCATAACTACCATTCATTTTTCAAACAAACCCTGCAAGATGTTACCTTGAATTTCTACCATGCTGAATTACTCTGCTACTTTTAGTATTAGATGCTTAAATGAATTATCTTTCAAATAATAACCAATATTTAAGTGTTCACAAATCTTAAGTTTTGACAGAATGGCTGAACTCCTGCAGTAAATAAATTATTTCTATAAAAGTTCGTAAACTCATAAGGAAAACTGAAGTTTCACTGTACATTTAATTAATAATGCTACTGACCAAAACAAAGAGGTATTAACATTCCCATCAGCTTCACTAAACTTTAGACAGGCTTCTTCCTGACTCTAGACCCCTGATCTCCCTTTTCTTAAACCATTTCCTTTAGAAAACTTGTCACTGTAAATTATTTTCTATCCCTTTGAGATGCAAATCTTTTTAAAAACATCCTGACAGCTTTACAATCCAGGAATGTCTTTCTCAAGGACCTGGGAACCATCTGTTTGAAATGTAACCATCAGAGGAGATATCACCCCTATTTGCCAGTTTCTGTGAATGGGTAGAAGTTTAACTTTGGAGGACACCTTACAAAACTACCTCTTGTCATAAAGATGGGAGAAGTTAATTTTTCCTTTAGATAAAACCAATTAGAGAACACAGATAGCCTCTGACCTACCCTGAATGTCCTTCAATATTTTTCTACTTGCTCATCCCAGCCCTTAAAACACTCTACCTGCTGTGTGTCAGCAAAATTCAACTCAAACATAGTTGTGGCATCTCTCCCATTACAACAGCTTTGAATAAAGTCTTTCTTGCCTCTTTAATTTTGTCTGGTTTAATTTTTGCTTTGATACTATATTTTTAGAAAAGATTTTCATAGAGTAGAGGGATGTCCCATGTGTAAACAAAACACAAAACTGAGGGGTCCTG